>BDDA01000446.1:0-26603 GCA_001662385.1 Chlamydomonas asymmetrica | reverse complement strand
GCCGATATAGCCTACCCATGCCCTTGTGTGTGTGTGTGTGTGTGTGTGTGTGTGTGTGTGTGTGTGTGTGTGTGTGTGTGTGTACAGTCCCTTGGGGCCATGCAGTGTGCTTTCCGTGGGGCCGTGCAGTGTGCTTATGTTATGTGATTATGAGAAGTGCACCTGAGGGTGGCGAGGTGTCTGGGCTGAGCTGGCGGCTGCCGCGAAGGGAACAGTTGTCTGATGTCTGAGTCGGTGGCTGTAGTAAAAGCGGTCTGTGGGTGAAAGTGTGTGCAAAATATCTGTGCTGCTCCAGCGGTGCTGCTGATGAAGCTGATCCGCGCGCAACGCGCGAGGACACCCCAGCCCGAGATGCAGTGGAAGTGCACGTGAGCAGGGCAGGCAGAGCGACAAAAGAAGTAGAAACTGGCTAGAGCTCAGCAACGACAACGCAGCGCAGCAACTGGCAGCACTTCAACACGTAGCGAAAAGTCGCCTGAACAGGGGGCACGTGAGTGTGTGTGTGTGAGTGTACGTGTGTACGTGTGTCAAGAAGAGGTCCCGTGGGGCCATCCAGGCTACATATCTGGGTGCGCCATGCCCACGCTGACGACATCACTGCATGCTTTGCGTTGTTTGCATGTCGGCAACGACGATGCCACCGACTCGCAGGGCTTGATTGAGACCGTGTGGCCCTTCATCGGCGCGTGTGACACGTTTGCCAATATTCTGATCGGGCCGAGCATTGACGACACCGTGGACGGAGTTGACGCGTACCAACTCTTGGACTCTGACGTGGCCTTTGATTGCAAGGTGCCCAAGACCAGCTTCCCATACTGCAGGTGAGCCCAGGCCTGACGTTGAGGGTCAAGGACGTGGTCAGTCTGTTAACGAGCTTAAGCATGCGTGCATTGCATGGGTGTGTGCAGCATATGCATAGAGCTTTGGATCCACTGTGGCCAGCTGGGAGGCCATCAGGTGTAAATGAAGGGTCGTGGAGGCTTGCCGGCGGTGTCTCTGCCGCAAGGCTGGTTGGTGTTGTATGTTCGTTCCATGCGCGTTGAATTCATATAGCTCCAGGGGGTATGGCCCCTCCCGCACATACTGCCCTGGCTGTGATGGGCGTGCACGGTTGTCGCTGTGTCATCGGATTTTCTTGCGAATTGTGGTCAATCGCACCTGCATAGCCCTGCCCATTGCGGCTTAGCTCATCATGTTGAATGCGTGTGCCATGACACGAATGTTGAGTTGGGGTGTTGGGCCATGGCATTGACCCGGCATGCCCGCTGCAACTGTGCTGCGATGCAGCTGCTGGCGCGGTGGAGTGCCCCCTGAGGCCTCGCTGTTTGAGTCGCGGTACACGTACGACCCCACAGACCCCAACGAGCCGTACCGCTATGTGCCCTTTGAGAACGACGTCATCTACGGGACCTATGCAAAGGACTCCAACACGTGAGGCGCTGTCATTGTTGCTAATTTGTTATACATGCCGTGTATGCACGTTGCACGACGTACTGCGAGCGGACTTTCCTTGGCCTTGGCTTCCTGCAGCCGTGAGTGACCTTGCCCCACATAGTGCCTGGCATGAAAGTGGCGATGCTTGATGTGACAGCGTGCGTGCTTGCTCGGTGCGTGGAAAGCAGCCTTGGTTGCTTGAAGGCACAGGCAGCTGTATGCTGTGAGTGGTGCAGCAGTGTGGCGGCAAGTGACCTGTGGAAGACGGGACGGGTGGCCTTGCCTGCTGTAGCCCAGCCCGGTTGATGCTGTCGATACAGCACTTTAGGGGCGCATGGGGCTCGGGGGCTCTTGGTATGTCCAGCTTGGAAAGAGGGAAGGTTCCAGTTGCAACAGCTAACCTGCTTCGTGCACCCGCTGCCTCATTACCTTGCCTGTCCGCAGGAACGCGCACTGCTTCTCTGTGATCGACAACAACGTGTATGACCCCAGGGAGCAGGACCCCACCCCCGGTGAGCAGCTGCAGTGTTCTGCAGTGCTTGCTCAAGGACGTGGAAGGACCAAGCTAATGCATATGCCAGCACGGCTGTGGTGCGTTGGTGCTCCGGCCCTACATGCGATGCATGCGTTTCAAGGGCTCTCAGCACCTGTAGACCCCGGTCAGGTCAGTGTGATGCACGAGGCTTGTGCACTCGATTTGTGCACAGTATGCGAAGTCCAGGGGGTGGCCTAAGCTGTGGCCTAAGCTGCGAGAGCGGTGCCGCTCGGCCTAACGAACATGCCGCCTGAGCTTTGTTTTGGTGCGTGCTGGCGTGGGCTGCTGCAGGCACGTGCGGCGGCCCCAAGGAGGGCTACCAGCACTGGACGCAGCTGAAGAAGGTTGAGATCAACCTCAAGTACAGCATGAAGAAGTACATCAAGGGCGTCACCAACCGTGATGGCAGGCCGCTCTCCATCTCTTGGTCAAAGGACACCAAGACGGGTGAGCGCTGGCGCTACGCCTTTCTCCGTCCCTACCTGTGTTGTTTCTGTGGTGATGACTGGGACGCAGGAAGCCGATTGTCAGACATACAGCGGCCGCACTGCGTTTGGGGAGAACGTAACATAACATACCTGGTGTGGTTTATGTTCGCGGCTGCAGGCAAGTGGATTGACTCGCTCAAGATCACCACCATCAGCCCCAACGGCCTCACGGTGGGCGAAAACGCGCTCTACTGCCTGCTGGTGGACAAGCGTGTGAGCATGGCCCAGGTCAGCGGCTCCGACGCCGGCATCTTCTTCAGCTACTTCGACCCCACGCGCCAGTGCTGCTCGGTGAGTGCTGGTGGACAAGCGCCCCCGTTCATTTGCACTTTCCCCTTGCCTCATCTTATGCATTGTACAGATTGGTTAACCGAGAGTGGTCGGGAGGATGTTTGGATCCATGCGTGAGATCGGGTGTTACAGGCAGGGCATGCAGGTTGCACAGGGTCCTCTTCAGGTGACACATCGGGCCCTTTGCAGTGCTGAGTGCTGACCCATGTACCTTTTGACCTGACCGTATGTGTACGTGTGTGTGCACCTCGCTTGCTGCCTGCAGAAGACCTACTCTTACTTGCTCACTGACTACGGCAGCCGCTACATTGGCAGCTTCATGTGAGGGCCTCCTCAAGCACCCGCGTCAGCATCCAGCCATCACAGCCGGATTCGCTTCGCTATTCCTTGAAAGCATGGTAGCTGGGAATGACAGCCCCACCATATAGCACATATGCTGCATCCAGCTGAGTGGATGACACGTACATTTTGAACGATCTACCATTTTTTATTGACACATACCGCCACCAGCTGGGCACATGACACATACATCTTGGACAGCACGTACAGTCACACGCTGACATGTAGAGCAGGAACAGTAAGCAGGAAGGCCCATGAGACTCTGGCTGGCATTTTGTTCAAGTCAATTATGTGCTGCCACAAACGCCTGGCTGAGAACTATCGCCGATTGTGGATGCTTTCGTAGCCTCACCATAACATGCGTCATGCGAGGCAGGTAGGAGGGAGATCAACGCTGCAGGAAAGCGGCATTGGTACATAACAACGGACTGCTGCTGTGGGGTTTCCGCCGTGGCATGCATTCGCAGATTTTCCCTCGTGCTGTTTCTATCCAGTACGGCTAGATGGAATCAAGCGGGGACACTTTCCGCCATGCGTGGGCTTGTATGTGCCGCCATGCTACCAGTTTTGTGTTTTGTTGGTGTTGCTATCGCTGATTGCGGCTGGTGCCCGGAATGAAGGTGGTGCAGGGCTTATGGAATACCCATGCACACTATTTGGGTACAAGCGTTGAAGCATTGTTGTGAACGCCTCGTCGCCTCCATCGTTCAACATCGTCCTCGATACCGTACCCGTACAGCATACATTCGATGCCCTCAATGTGTACCTGTATCTTGTGCTGACATATAGTGATTTGCTACTTGCCCCCTCTATCTTGCATGAGGCGGTACCCTATTCCACCGCACCAGCGTGTGCTCAATTTTGGCAGTACCAGTTCACAGGCATTCCCTTGCCAGCGTCACACCCATGCTGAGCACATGTCGGGTAGAAATGATTGACCTTGAGTCTCAGGTTATGTCCAAAGTTGAAAGCCTTGGCACTAGGCAACGGCTGCATGCAATCTGGTCAGTGAGGCCTCATCCTGCTTGCTTGCCAACATGGGCTGTGCTGCAGTGGCTCGCAATGCCAGCTTGAGAACACGCGTGGTGACATGTTGCACAACTTGTAAGCCACACCCAAGTCATGTAATGGACTCCCTCGCCCGCGTGCCTGAAACGGACCTCTAGCCTGCCTGAAACGCTGTGGGTTTGGGCTCATGAATCTTCCCTTCCCATCTCATGCACCCAGTCAGTTTTGCCTGGGTGTCGTGGACTCGTGGGTCCTGTACTCCCGTCTCGTGACCCTGCACTACCCTGTGCCCTATGCCCCATGTGCACCCCTGTTGCGCTGCCATGTGCATGTAGTACCCCTTTGGCACGGCCCTGCACCATGTGCATACGCTCTGTGGGTTGCCCCTCACCTGTGTGCTGCCTGCAGGTGCTGGTGAGTAGGCCTGCCTGCCTGGCCACACTACCGGGGATTAACTACGCAAGCAAATGATGCGGGGTGGGAGGGCATGCAGATGAGGGAGCAACACTCTGTGGGCACAGTCTGCTGCATGCACATGGTGTGGGCAGCAGCCACAGTGGGCATTGGGGGGTACCGGTCTGTGAACATTCCTCTCTTCAGGAGTGATGTGACGGCACGGCAGGGCAGTGTTGGGTGTAGTGGTATGGGATCCTCGCTTGTTGCTCCCTCATCCTAATCATGAGGAGGAAGGGCAGGATGCTGGGGCAGGGTGCAGGCTGTGCAGCGCTTCAAACGCCGATCCACTGTTCCACACTGCTGGGTGTGGTACCCAGCAGACAGCACTGGGCCAGTGGGCACTGGGCAGTAGGCAACAGCGCAAACAGCTTGCAGCATTCCGGCAGACGCAACGTACACCGTCCCACACACACTGACCCGCATGCGTGCATAGGGGTGCAAGCAGTAGTACGGTATGTGCGCAGCCCAAACACTCACCCCCATACCCTCACGCGTGGTATCGGCGTGTGTGTTTAGAAACAATTAGCTCTCTTGGGGCCATGCAGTGTGCTTTCCGTGGGGCCGTGAAGTGTGCATGCGTACGAGGATAGAAACTGCCGGTGTGCATGCGTGAGGGCACCACATGCAGGTGCTCACCTACTACGGCGTCGGCTTCGCGCTGGGGGAGCTGGCCGGCAACATCTACCTCAACTTTGCCGCCATCAGCGCCGCCGAGATCCCTTCCTCCCTGGTGGTGGGCCTGCTGATCGACGCCTGGGGCCGATCCGTCCTGGTGATCGGGGGCATGCTGGTCTCGGGCGCGGCGTGCGTGATGTGTGGGCTGCTGCGGGGCCATGTGGTCCTCCAGGCGAGTGTGCAGGTGGAGGGAGATTGCGTTGCGTGTGCATGGGAGGGAGGCGGTGGCATCGGTGCGTCCATGCATGCGCATGCATGTGGGTAATGCAGCATTGTGCCGGTGTGAAGTGTCGTGCCAGTGTGCTCCAGGCATGTAGGTGTGCTTCCCCAGTGAGCTCCCCACATAAAACTTCCAAGCTTTGGCAGGCGCGTGAAGCGCCATACAGTTGCTGTATTGCATTGTGTTGTGTTGTACTCTGCTGGTGTCTTGAAATGCTGCGGTACCCTCGTTGCAGGTGGCATTCGCGAGCTTGGGGAAGTTTGGCTGTGCGGGCGCCTGGAGCGTACTGGTTGTATACAGGTGCGTACTGGTTGTATACAGGTGCGGTACAAGCAGTACACTCAATGCAACACGTGCAAACCAGGGACAACCATCCTATTTGGCCCCTGCCGCTTGACTTGTGTTCGCTGGAACATTGCTGGCTTAGGTAACATACAAGGCAGGGCACAGAGGTCAGCACCTAGTCAAGGTGTTGCTGCCATGGCTCGCCAGTCGCCACCTGAGTGTCGCTTGTATTGCCTTGCTTGCGCTGCTGCAGCTCGGAGGTACTGCCCACCAGCATCCGCACGGTGCTCACCGGCATCATCTTCCAGAGCGCAAGGTACTTGCAGGGGCCAGCGCGTGAGCCTGATCAAGCATCAGCCACCTTGTCACCAGCGGTGAAGGTGGTCATCGCTACGGTCCGCACATGACCATTGCGGATAGGTCATCCTGTCCGCAATGGCTATCAGAGCCCGCACTGTTTCATACGCACATCGGCGTGACATCGCACATCGCTGTGATTTTTCACCTAATGCGTGTCAGCATGGGTCAGTGGCGATACGGGCGTCTCGACGGGGAGTGTGAGCTGCCTGTTTGCATCTGACCATGCGACGACGAGCTGCGCTTTGCCGGCTGTTCTCAGTACGCCATGCTGACTGTGCGTACTTCTACCATCTTTGCACGAGCAGGGTGGGTGGCGTGATCGCCCCCTTCCTCTTCCTCTCGAGCTCTCCAACGGTCCCATTCTACATCATGGGTGAGTGCAAAGGCGAAGTCACCCCTTGAGCGTGCATGCAGGTGCAGTGCGTGATGACTGACGAGTCACTCATGCGGCCCTGCTGTTGGCTGCGCGTGTCGCCTGCTGCCCCGTTGCTTGAACTCGATTTCCGCTGCTCAGCATATCGTGGCCTGCAATCCTATTTCCAGACTGAAACACAATTGTACGAATGATGAGTGTCAGTAATCCTGCGTGCAATGTCAGTATGTCACGCAATTGCCGAATGTTTTGCTGCTGCTCAGGCATCACGACGCTGCTGGGCGCGGTGGTGGTGCTGCGCCTGCCGGAGAGCGTCGGCGTGCCGCAGCCAGACTCGCTGGAGGACATGACCCGCAACTCCACCAACACGCCGCTGCGCGCACTCAGGTGCGATTCTGCTCCACACGCTTTTGCTGCCAGGGCCTGCTGGTTCACCCGGTGGGCTGACGCTGGGCTCCGGCACCCAAAACAGCGGCCGTTGACTCAAGACACTTGCGCTTGTTTATTTGTATGATATGTAGCTGTCGTGGTTGCTGTTGGCTGTGGGTGCCGGTACATCCACTTTTTGCTTCGGTTTGCTTGCTTGTTTCCTGGTTCCGGTTTGATCCGTTGCTGCTGTCTCAGCGCCATTGCGTGATGCCGTTTTGAATGCACGCACAGGCGTCGATGGGCGGCATACAGGCAGGGCCATGGCAGCGGCAACGGACACAAGCGTGCAATGCCAGCCGCTGCACCGGGCGACCAAGACTGCAACGATGATGACAGCAATGACGATCTCGACTACGTGTTTGTGGAGAAGCTGGTCAGCCAGCAGCAGCTGCTTGGCGGCCATACGGATGCGGATGCTAGTGCTGATGGGAATGCGGATGTGGCCCAAGGCGCCGCGGCAGGCACCGCCATCATCACAAAGCGAGCAGCGGACGGCGCCGGCCTGTGCGCCAAGCCCAGCACAGCTGGTGCTGGTGCTGGTGCTGCACCCGCCGACAATTGTGTCAGCGGCGGCGGCGCAAACCACAGCATCACGGACTGCATCAAGGCGCTGCAAGGCACTGACACGGCGGCTGGTGAGAGGCATGAGGGGCTGCCGCTGGAGGTGGTGGTGCCGGTGGTGGCTAGCCTGCCCACTTGACAGCTCCTCCTCCAATGGTGCCTTGGCGCCCCCTCCTGCCGCCGACAACGGTGCTGGCGCCGCTGCGGACACCGCGGCCCCAATTGGCGGGCGGCAGGCGGGGTGGGCACCATCACTACCCTGCTGACCCGAATCATGCCCTCAGCGACTCATGCTGAGGCGATCCAGCACGAGTCGCTCAGCGGCCGAACGCAGTAAGTGAGTGGGCACTGGGTCTTACCGCATTCAAGCGCCCTATAGGGAGCAGCAGGGCAGCAGGTGCCGAGGGCAGGCATCCAGCAGCGACCAACACCCGTTTCATCCCGGACCTGGAAGCAGTGGTTGGCGGTTGCGCATGCCCTTTGTCCCCAACCACCACGCGCAGCACGTTATGCTTGCAACCGGTGATCTGTTGCCGGCACCCACCTGTCTTCCTTCTCGTTTTATAATGCATACCGATGTGCGTTCTGCATTTGCCAAGCCCAGGGTCTAGGGAGACACGATGCTGTTGTATTCCCTTGTGACGCTTTTGCTTATGCTCACGCAGCTCACCCAGAACTGACTGTTCGTCCCAATAGCATGCAGAATAGCATGCCAGACTACTCAGCTGGTGCTACCGGTGCATCGTGATTTCACTACGTTATCGCTTTCCCCCGCGTTGCAATCACTGCCGCATGGTGCCCGTGGTAGGTACCCCTGCACAAGCGCCCTGCAAGTCACTTTGCTGCACCGCTTGGACGCACGAGGACCGTTGGCGCTGTGGAGTGTGGACTCCGGGCTGCCGTCGCCACGTTCACGCTGCTGCGAGATTTTTGTTAGAGCGGACAGTTATGCATTGCGGATGTGGCATAGCGGGGTGTGTGTGATGTTCACCACACCACTCGACACGCTACACATGTCTCTGGCTCTCTCTGTTATTCACTTATACACCCTGAGCGCCTGTCCACGTCTGTCCGCGTGAGGCGGCGTGTGGCGTGAACGGACCCAGTGTGAGCGCGCTGCCGCCTCTGCATTTCTGCGAGCATGCACATGGAGCATCTGCCCAGCAGCGAACACTACCATATGTGTGATTAAGTGATTATGGCCTGCGTGCGCCTTTTGTCACAGTAGGCTCCTGCTGCGCCCCCTTCCATTGCTCCACTTATAGAGCTTGCTTACGGTGCTGACAGGGCCCTGCGCTGAGCCTATGCTGAGCCCTGCCGCCATGCACAATAAATACGGAGCATGCCCCCACCACATATGCTGCTCCGTATGTACAGCGATAGTGGCGCGCGCATCGCAGCGCTCTGCCTCCTGCATCGCCCTTTCCCCTGCGCTTGACCCACCAGTATACCGTGCACCCCGACGCCAACCGCCCCCCCACCCATATGGCCATATCCATGCACACACACCGGCGCCTGCCAGCACTCCGCTTTGTGACCTTCAGGACGGGGGCTGCCTTCAGGTGGCCAACAGCGCATCAACGCTTCGACTCGGGCACTCTGTATGCCACACGCCTTGCACAGCATTTGTATGCGGGTAGGACTTTATATGTCCTGTCATGTGTCGATGTCTGGCCTCCGCTAGGCGCCGTTTTCCGCGACCTAGTGTGGGTTTTGAGCGAACTATGGCTTTGTAGCAGGTCGAATCTGCAACATTCGGTTGGGCGCCTTGATAGGTTCCAAACCTTATACATATGGCGACGTGTGTCACGGCTGAGCACACACAGGAGTATCGCTGCATCGATAAATCCCAGTCACTCCTTACAGGCCCTTGCGGACTCGCCCACCCAGTTGCAAGCCTCGGCACCCGGCTTACATGTTACGCCGAAGACCTGGAAGGTGGCCTGTTTCATTCATATGTCCGGTATTGGGGTCTGCTTTAGGTCGCTGTGGGCGAATCGTAGTCGGGACACAGCAATCACACGCGTTTGTGTGAGAGGGCTGAGGCGTGCGGGGCATGGATGTGACAGGTATTAGCGCAACGCGTGAGTGTTTCAGGCTTATCGCTATCAGCCAGCAGCATGTCAGGCAAGCTATGCAGCCCGGAAGGGCGACGTTATCTGGGCACCAGCACACGCACAGTGGTAAGCAGGCACCCACACAAACACGTACACGTGCAGAAGTTGAGATGTGAACTTGGCAGTGTGATCGCTATGTTAGGGGTGGTTCACATACGGCCGGATCCGGATCCGGATCCGTCCCGGATCCACCCCGACCGGAGTGGATCCAGGATCAGCTCCACTATGGCAAATCCCACAACCCTAATCCATTCACATGTGAACTTAAAGCATGGATTTGGCTCATCGAAATTCCTGATCCGACCCGGATCCGATCCATATGTGAACTGGCCCTTATTGAGCAGGGCGGAGTCAGGTACTACTTCGGAACGATCCGATCAACCAAACGAAGGTGCGTATGTGCAGTGCATCGCCAGTATCGCGCCTGTGCGGCGCGAGCGCGCGCGTTGGTGTGTTTGGGGGGGGAGGGGCGGTGGACATACAGGCTCATGGCCCGCATGGGCGCGTGCATGCCTTGTGTTTGTATGAGCTCAGCAGTTACCGCAGGAAACAGCGCTTGTGTATGGACGTATGGTTCAACCAGGGCCACATGCCCGCATACCACACCGCGTTTTCCATGCGACGACACACCATGCATGTGACGGGCAGCAGTGCAGCGGGTGGCACAACAGGCCAAACAATGTCGCAGGGCATACACAACAACATCAATGACCCTGAATGTATGCTGGACTGTGTGGGAAGCTGGGCATTTCCCCCAGGCCGTGGTGATTCAGTTAGGACTCTGCAGTATAGCGCATGATGGCATGATCGACAGCTGTGAGCATGCCGGGGGCAGGTGAATCGATTCGCAGTACACTGATGCTGTACCGCTGTCAGCATTGCAAAGCGCAGGCGGCGCCAGAAGGTACCCCCAAAACGAAACCAGCATGGCCGTGGTACGCCGGTCATCACGTGCAGCATCGACAGCAACACGTCAGTCCAACAGGGCCTGGCCAACTCAAGCCAAGGATCAAACATGGGTCGACAGTCAGCACATACAGTGCCTGGTCACATGAATATCATGATACAGCCATATCATGTGGGTCATACGCTCATAATAGTCCTACATACATACGTGGTCATAATACTGGCGTAAGAAAGTCCTCAGGCATGATCGCCTTAATCAGGGAGCCTCAGCATCCCCGCGTCATTCCAGCTAGCCTTGTCGCCTTATGATTTTGGCGGCGCCTTGATGGGCGTCAGCGGCGGCGCGTCCTTCAGCGTTGTCCCCGAGTTCTTTTTCGACGTGGTTGCCGACGTCACGGACGCCGAGCGCGACTGCTCCTCTGGCGCCGCCTGCTCCTGCTGCAGCGGCAGCGGCAGCGGCGGGGCCAGCGGCTGAGAGGCAGCTGAAGCCGGGGTGGCAAGCGCCGCGGGCTGCAGCGGCCGCAGCGGCGGGGGGAACGCTGCGGGCCGGATCGGCGGCAGCCCCGCACCGGCGCCGCTGCCGCTGCTACGCAGCGGGCTGCCGGCTGCCGCCCCGAGCGGCGGCAGGCCGGGCGCCGACGCCGCCGCCGCCGCTTGCACAGCGAAAGGAGCAGGCGCACTGCTCAATGCAGGCACTGGTGGATGATATTGGTGCGTTGGGCCTGAATCGGCGGGACCGCTATCCAAGGGCGGCAGGAACGCGTTGGTGTTGCTGCTGTTGTTACCGCCGTACGGCGCTGAGGGCGCCAGCGGGGCTAACGGCCCCATGCCGCCCCTGGGCCCGCCAAAACCTGCTGCGCTGGCCGGCGGGGTGTTCCCAGCCGGTCCTGAGGGCATCATCGTCATCAGCGGCGGCGGCGGCGGCGGCGGCAGCGCATAGGATGCAGACATCGCCGCCGCCTTGCCCGCCACTGCGGCCGTGTGTTGGTCGTCGTGCTGCGCAGCGGCTGGCAGGTAGGGCGCGTTGGGCGGCGTGGTGCGCGTCTCGTGCGTCTTCACATTGTAGTAGTACCTGGCAGCAGCAGAGAGCGGGCGCAGAGGCAGAGAGGCACGGAGAGCACGAGGTTGATGAGGTGAGCATTCCACCGGTCCTGGTTTACCCACAGGCAAAGGCAAGGTACGCATGACCCCGCAAGGTGCCTCACAGCCTGATAGACAGCACGCGTGGGCTGTTGTCGGTATGGATACCAAAAGGCGAACACCACATGCGTCGGTCAAGACGGCAGCCATCACGGACCATGAGCCTGTCAGGCCGCCCCCCCGGAGTCAGGCCACCCACACTCTGGCACTCGATGCACAGTTCAGTGCACAACGCGTGTTGCGCACCACACTAACACCCATGCATAAGGGCCTCAACTCACTTGAGGCCCGACTGACCGGAAGGGGAGGCTCCCACCGCGCTGAGGCACTCCCGCCACTCCGGCTGATCGCCCGCCGCGCCCCCCGCGAACGGCAGCCCTCCCGCCGCCGCCGCAGCAGCGCTGGCGGGCGTGGGCGTGGCCGCGGCCATGGGCGTGGCAGCGCCAGAGGGCATGGTGCTGCTGCCGTAGCGCTTGCTCTTGCTCTTGGGGGCGATTCCCAGGCCTGTTTCCCTCTGCTCATCAAAGTACTTGATGCCAGACTTCTCAGCCGCCTCCTCGATCGGCACCACCTGCGTGTGCAACACGACGTAGCCCATGCGGTCAGGTAGAGACAGCCAGGCACGCAACACACACATGAGACACATACAGAAGTCGCATCCGCGCTCACATTGTGCGCTGCCACCCCCCTTCCTCCCCTTCGGCAGTTGCACTGGCGCCATGGCCGCCACCACTACGACAATCACTGCCACTGCCACTGCCGCCGCTGCAACCATAACACTGCCGCCGCCGCCACCTCCATGCAGGCAGGCACGCACACCGTGCCATATCACACAGCGCACGGCTGATCCAGCTAGGGGGAGGTCCCTACACACAGCCGTACGTGTGTCGCAAGCGCCACCCACCTGGAGTGCTCTGATGCCGCCCTCAATCTCCACCTCTCGCAGCAGGTTCATGCGCATGAGCTTGCCGATCGCGTCCACCACCTCAAAGTCCATCGTGGACTGCAGGTTGGCCTGGTCCACCTTGGCCTGAGGTGTGCGGTACAAGCGGTACAGAACAGCAGTACTGAGCAGCATAACACGCACACATGACATGGTTTCTCTGCACACAACTGTGCAAGTCAGTGCCAACACTGCCAAGCTTCATCAGCATTGCCTTAATGCCTGTCTGCTGATTCCGGGCTGCTGCCAACTTATGTCCTGTCAGCATGCCTTTCTGCCAGCGTAAGGACCTGGCAGGAGGTGCAGTCGTTCGTGCACACAAGATGGAGCTAGCTAAACCCGGGGAAGCCAGCATTAATTCCACGGAACCAAGTACTGGTATTCATCACACAATTGCAACGGTGACGAACTGATGAGGACCACCCTGGACTGATCGTGCGTGTCAGCAAGGTCAGGCGCACGACATGACCTCCATCACTGACACACTGAGTCACTGGCACTGGTGGTACCTGCAGCCTGCAAACACACTGGATCTCAAGAGAGTGAAGAGGCTCACCTGCAGGTAGGCCTCCACCGTGCGGTCCAGCTCCTGCTTGGGCTGCGGTACGGGCTTGTCGGCGCCGCGCCACAGGAAGAAGTACGCCAGCATGGCCTCATTGTCCTCCTGCACACACACACATACACACACATGTTGAAAGTTTTCAAAACCTTTCTTCTAAGCGCACGTGCCGTTTGGTCCTGTCCACACACACACGCCCTCGCCGGCCATCCCATGCATCCTATGCCCCTACCCACATTCTCCACGCTCTCTCTCCGCCTCCATACATGACACACATGACACAGGATGATGCATCTGATGCACAAGGCGATGCATCTGATGCGTATGACCATGTGACTCTTATCGACGGCATGTGTGGCCGTATGCCTCACCTGCTCCTGCGCCTCGTCTATGAGCTGTGAGATGACACCCGCGTTGTTGTTGAGGTTGTGCAGCAGGTAGATCTTGTTGAGGTGCGCCTGGTAGAGGCGCTGCCGCTCCTTCACGTTCATGTACGCCTTGATGCCCCTGCGCGCACGCGTGTGTGGTGGGTCCAGTTTGCAACATATGTGAGCGATCCGGGCATGCCGCGGTGAGCGCATGCATGCATGTGTGTGACTGCGCTTGTGTGTACGTGCGCGCTCACACGCGCATACGCGACAGCAGTCGTTGCCGGCGCCCGGGCTGTCAAGAGTTCTATTCGCCTGGTGCTGACATGTTGCTGACAAGTGACCGTCTGGGATGTGCCTGACATCCCTGAAGCGCCCCCCCAGCGTTTCCCCTCCCTTTTCCCGTCCCTTTTCCCCCGAAACGCCCCCCGGCTCCACCCGGCTCCTGTGCCTTCCCCTTCCCCCTCACCATGTGATGGGCATGACGATGAGCACCAGGCTGAGCAGCGCGTCCTTGGGGTTGTCAAACTTGATGTTGCCCTTGACAGCCTTCCACACGGCCATACCCACTCCGATCAGGATTGGGATCCACACCAGCAGCTACATCCAGGGTGCAGCAGACGTACATGCCAACAACCATAAACCGGGGAGGGAAAGAGCGTCAGGAAGCGGGTAAGCGATATGAAGGGGCAGGCAGGCAGCGACGCTGCCTTGCCTCCCATCATACAGCACTCATCCACGCTGAGCGGTCGACTCACTTTTGCGCATCTGTCCTCATCTGAGGGGATTGTTGGCCTCGGCTAGAAAGCTCCTAATGTAAAAAATCTAAATCTAAATCTATACGCTGAGCAGGCACTGAAAGCGTGCTGAAAGAGACTGAGCATCAGATTGGCTGTGCTCAGACCCATGCAAAAAGCCAGTCAGTGGCGATGAATGCCGATGATGCGTGCAGGGCAGTGATGATGCAGGTAGTTTGAGGCGCAGCAGCAAGGTGATACAGAAGCCCAAGGCACTTGCGGTGGAGCCGTGCAGGAACTCACATGGTCGGTCCACTTAAACTTGCAAATGGATCCGGGCAGGAGCATATCGATGTCTGCGGTGGACATAAAACAGGCAGCGCACAAGCAAAGAGCGAAGCTTTCGCACACACTGACCATGTCACGTCACATGCAGCCCAACACAGCCGGCAGACATAGAACACGCCAAAGCCCGGACAGCATGGCCTTTGTTCCTCCACCACCTCCAGACCGCATCGGTGAGCGCTCTGCTGTGTTTTGAGAGGGGTTGGTCCCCCTTGCAGGCTGAAGTGGCATGCATGCGACAGGTGCCGTGCATGATGCAGCGATCACGTGGGCAGTACAACGTACCGCAGCGCAGTACGTCCTTGAAGAGCTTGAGGTACACCCACTCGTCCCGCAGCTGAGCCAGGCTCTCGCTCACGTTGACGCGCGGCTTGCTGCACACAACGACACCAGCAACAACACCAGCAGCACCAGCAGCATGTGAGTACTCGTGTCCTGCCGAAACCACGCAAGGCAAACTACCATACGCTCGCAAGCTGCACAGCAGTGTGCACATGCGCACACACACACACACAACCGGTCCTCATGCGTACGTATATTGCATGGCCCCACGGGAGATAAATATGTCTAAACACAAGCCGGTCAGCAAGTTGGTTCAGGACACAGAGGTTTCAACGGCCACAGCGCAGGCCTTGCCGGTTACATGCACCGCAATCCACGGTATGGGCTGCACACATGGGCTGCACAGCAACGCTCCAACCTATCTGACCCGCGCCACTCACAAAACGCGCCGCCACCACGAGCGCTGGTCGGCGCCCATGTCCGTGGAGCCCACCGCAACGTCCTCCTCGTTGACGGGTCGCTTGAGGCGGAACATCATCGCAAGCCGCGAGTACACCTTCATGTTGAGCGTGCGTGTGAAGAACCAATACCGCTTGTACGTGATCTGCGTATGAAGGGAAGTGAAGGTGTGGTACACTTAGGGTGCATTGCGCACACCAGTTGGTTCCGCTCTTTGCCCCACCTTGGGAAAATCAAGGGCCGTGCGGCTGGCATGCTTCCCACAGCGATTTCACCAGGGTGCCTTAACCGGTTCGGGCAGCGCGGCTTGGATCGGAAGAACCGCGTTTTAGGGCAACCGCAGACGGCATCCAAGCACACTGCCGTGATGTGCATTTGGGGTGTGTCGTGCACGCAAGCGCTTGAGCTAGGCCTCGATATCCTCGCTGCGCTACTCTCTAGCCCGGCTGGCTCACCTCTTTCATGCGCTCGCCCCTGTAGAACAACGAGAACTCCAACACGTCCTCCGGAGCAACCTGTGAGTACCGCATGCACAACAGGACACGACATGCGGCAGGGCAGTCAAGTTCCAACCGGCAGCCTGCCGGCAGCTCACCTCCCATCAGCCAGCAAGCAAGCGTGGCCGCCGCAGGCAGGAAACAACCATGCCGTTAGGCCTTGACCCAGGTCGAGGCGCTGTACCCCAAGCGCATGGGGTGCTCAGGCCAACATCACGCACCCACAGGGCTCAGTGCTCAGTATGCACCTCAGCATCGGTGCTGGGGCGGAGTACGGGGCCCAACGTCAACGTGCCCTACACGCACGTGTGACGTGTGTGCCTAGCGCTGCACCACTGCGTAGACGGTGAGCAGCGCTTGCGGTCCCTCCACCAGATCGATCAACGAATGCAACGCCCACCAACCCTCGCCCCATGCACACACTACACATGGGAGCATTGGTTTGTGGTTGGTTCTCAGTTTGACCATCAGCCTTGCCACCTAACCAATGATTATAACCCCTCAGCTCCCTCACCTCGACCGCCACCCCCAGCAGCCCCTTGTCCTTGAGGGCGTCCTGGAGGTCCTCATCAGGCACGCGCTCAAACTCGCCCTTTTCGAAGATGTCGTGGATCTCGCCGTTGAAGTCCTTGAGCAGCGCCTGCTGCTCCTCCCTGAAGTGCAGTAGCATGTAGGGGTGGGAGATCGATTTGGATCACGCATTGAGTTGGATCACGCGCATGCGGATTGAATTTTTCAATTGATGCACAATTGCACATGTCGAGGTGGAGATTATGGAGCGTCTCGTGTACATCGTGGTAAATTGAAATGCTCACATGACTGTGACTGTTTCATTCAAGCGTCACATACAGCAGAGGGGAAGCATGTCGAATTGGGGTTTGCTGAGGAGC
Organism: Chlamydomonas asymmetrica; assembly: GCA_001662385.1. Lineage (NCBI taxonomy): Eukaryota > Viridiplantae > Chlorophyta > Chlorophyceae > Chlamydomonadales > Chlamydomonadaceae > Chlamydomonas > Chlamydomonas asymmetrica. Next base: position 9,906 of record BDDA01000446.1, on the reverse strand, counting down.
TTTTGAGTTCTGAGCGTACGCGTGCACCGTGCATCGCCCGGCGCCCAGACGAACACATCGCCTGATGTAACAGGAGGCATGCTGTGCGTGCGTTGCAGCGTGTCCGGCTGCATCACCAAGCGTGCTGTTGCTGTCTATATGACGTCCCTGCCGCTGCCGCTGTCCCTGCATCAGTTACTGACGGTGCCGCATCGGCATCCTGCTGCTGCCCAATGCTGCTGCTGCCTGTCCTGTAACTGAATGTAGGCTACAGCAGCATGCTTGGCAAAACACCATGCAGGATTGACACACGAACACATCATAGCGCCAGATAGCACATGCAGGCAGGTGGCCGGAGAGTGCCAGACTCACTGGGTCCGGATGACGCCACCGCCGCCCGCTTCCTGGGGAACATTTGGTTCTGGAAGCTCAGAGTCGTTGTCAGGGTCTAGTGGGGCATACTTGTCGTGTGCGTCCCCATAGTCTATGTGCAGGCTGCGGGCAGCAACAGGTAAGAGCACCGGTGTCAGCAATGTGGTGATGTGCAACAATTTTGTGCAACGCTCAGGAACTGAGTGTGAGCGCCTGACAGCACGGAACGTGCTGCACCAGCGACAGCGAGGCCACAGGCCATTGACGGTCAGGCACTTTTTTGGTAGTTGTGTCGTGCTTTGACTGCGCTGCCCGTACGCAACACTTTCGTTACACTGCCTGTTCGTGCAGAACGATGCAGCATGGGCATGGCACTCACCGCATGTTGTTGCGCCGTGATAGGTTGGTGCATAGCTGTGCAAAGAGTTGTTTTTTCCTGGCTCGCTCCTCCTTCACCACCCTGTCCTGCGTTCCAGCGTCGTCGAACACCTGGGCATACACAACGGCAAGGTTTGTTGGCACGCAGCTGGCGACAACCAGGCAGGACAAGCGTTGAACACAGTGTTGGAAATGAGCTTGTTGTGTTTGACCAAGCCGCACCTCCTTAAAGTCCTTGATGAGCATCGCTTTCAGGTCGTAGTATCGGAACGGAATGAATTCTTCCACCCGATACGTGTTCGAGTACTGGACCTTAGTGACCTTCTGGCCATCAATGGCTTGGAGCTCAGCTATCCCTCTTGATTCCTGATGCACTCCTGCCTTTGGTGTGTCAATTGCACCAGGCAGTGCAGCTTGGGGTTCCTGCTGGCCTTGCGTGTTTGGGCTGAGGGGCAGCGAAGCAGGTGCCAGCGTATTTATCCCTTCTGATGGTTGCCCAACAAGTCCTTGTGTGTTGAGCGGAGCTGGAGGCTGGGTCAGGCCTGTGCAACGGCACACGTGCAAGCAACGCTGTTTGGTGCAGCAACACGCTGAGCAAACACCAGCAAGCATGGAGCAAACAGGCAAAAGCTCTCTCAATATGCAAGGAACAAAGGCTTTCTATAAGAGTCAACAAACATACCTGAGCCAGGCTCCGGTGACACACGATTGCTCATCCTTGCTCTTGACCTTGGACACAGCTCTGTTTGCCTGCTGTATCCACTGGTGGAAGTCCTGGAGCCGGTTCTTAGATACAATTCCTTCTAATTTGCTTGCTCTTCATGCTTGTCGGGGCAGTTTGGCTCCGTTGGTCAGCGGGTCTCACAAAGGCAGGTAACGACTTTCCGCGGCACAACCCGACCTTCCTGCGAGAATTAGGACGTTTATCACACGAAGCAAGTTTGAGGAACGGAGCGATATACTGCCTTGCGGTCGCTGCCACCAGGCTGAAGTGCTCGACAGTGCCCAGCTGTACTGGATGTATTGCGTGAGCACCATGCGCTTTTAGCAGCCCACTGAATGAGAGAAGGATTTGAGCTGGGATACAGTTATTCTTTCCTGCTTGTGCGGTGCTACCCACGTTGCTTGCCTGCTGTTGCCCTTGTTAACCGAATGTCTATCTGCGCAAAATGGGTTGCACAAAAATGGCCAGCTTGAGCCATCGCCTGGTAGAGAACCTGTTAGGCAATCACACTCACACCAGGCATGGCAGTATAACGCATGCTTATTTATCGGTGAACACGCAAGTCTGTATTGGCGACAAAGCTGCACCTGCCGTGAATGTGCCGCTGCTGGAGAGGCGATCAAGGCACACTTTGTCACAGCCCACACCAGCCGTCTGCCGCCTCGCCATACAACTGTCCGAATCCCAGCCCGTCTTCTCCAGTGTTTCACCCCCTTGCGCCCCCCGCCTCCCCCCCCCCGGGCCCAAGCAAGCCCAGACCTGTTCACTGTTGCCGCAAGTCACGCACGTTGCCGCCGATGCACGAGCGAACGATGCGCAAACCTCAAAGAGTATGCGTTGGCAACCGCCGTCGCCACCGTCAGCGCCTCTGCAGCAGCAGCTGCAGGAGCTTCCCTCCTCCCCCTCCTGCTTCAGGGAGGGCCCAGTGAGCGCCCACCACCGGCCCATAGCCAGCAGCCCTTAGAACAAGCCCAACTGGCACATTGTATGTTGGTTCTCCGTCGCTGTTACACCTTGAGGAGTCTGTGGTACTGCGGCTCCCCCCACAACATTTCTTTGGCCTCTTGCTGTCCATACGCCACAACCACCGCTGCTAATCCTGCCCACCAGCCGGCCCACAGACCATGCATAGCAGCGCCGCCCGTAGGCCGTAGCGTAGCGCCGGCGGTGAGGCTCCCTCCAGCCGCATGCGGTACGGGACAAGCAGTATAAGCAGTATTGATGCTGCATGGGTCAACCCGGTAACAGCAGCACAGAGGTGCAGAGTGGTGGCATCACTGCATGTAAAAAGAGAAATGCATGCAATGCTGCGTGCGTGCAGCATGCTGGAGGTTGCACAATCGTACATCCTGTTTGATCCTCTATCTGGCACGTCATGGCCTGGATTGCCGACAGTTGGCACAGGCATGCATGCTTGCTTGGATTATTGTTGTACGGGAATGGTTACAGGCCAGGACACCGCTGCCAAAGCAGGCGGTGACAGGACAGGACAAGCCTGACCCCTTGAGGCCCGGAAACCCGGCCGGGACAAGCCAGGACAGATGCACACAGATGTTGAGATTCCAGGTTGGATGTTCACAGCATGGCACCACAACTGTTGTACTGCCTTGTGCCATGTACTTCACCTTGCGGTGAAATGGAGATTGCGATGGCTGTGCAACAGGAAGAGGCGCCCGCAGGGTCATGCAGTGTGATTTCGGGCTAGTGGGGCAGTGCGCATATGTTACATCGTCGTAGTGTCGCAGTCTGGCGCATGCAGCAATAATGTGGCAGCAATACACAGGAGCTGCATGGGTGCAAGCAAGCGGCAACGTCAGGGGGGCGAGGCCACATACAACATGCAATGATGCCTCCTAGAGTCCTAGGCCAGTCCTTACGGCAGCTGAGCTGAAGCATGCACGATGGCCCGTATGTGCTACAGTGGCATAGGGGCTACGGTCGACATCACTTCTAGCCTGAGGCGTTCAACATGTACGCTGGTGCACGCACCAGCAGAACATACACCAAAGCCGGCAGTGTAACACCTTACAGGACGCACGCGACACCTTGCCTGTTTGTGCTACAGCGGCATAGGGGTTAGGGTCGACACCATTTCTAGCCTGAGGCGTTCAACATGCACGATGAGTCGATGACATTGATAACAACAACAGGGCATGCCAGACCCGGCAGCGCAACACACACAGGACAAATGCGGTACCTGCATGGCAACAAGCAACAATGCACAGGAGGTTCACGATGCTGAGGATTATCCTGGTCGCTCAACTCGTATGTCCTGCAGGTGCGGTACGGCCTGGCATACTGCAGCCACCTGTTGCAACACGCACGTTGCATCACCGCGTTCACCCACACGTATTAGGCGCAGCCCGGCAAGGTGCGTCGAGTCTCTCAGCGCGTCACACAGCGGCGTGGCGTCCGGATGCTCATCGTAATAGAAACCACAGCCGTGAGCTGGCCATAGACCGATGCCCAGCGTGCGCAGGCGCGACAGGACCGTTGCGGCATGCAGGGCCGAGCCCAAGGCCGAAAAGATGTTGGTGCGCCAGTCGATGACGTTACGAGTATCGCAGTGGACGTCTAGTTCTTGCAGTGCTGCCAGGTGCAGGGCGCTGGGCAGCAGCGCGCAGAATCGTTGAAACTCCGATAGCTCAATCCTCCTCATAATCAGACTCGTCAGGCCGCGTAGCGCCGTGCAGGAAAGCAGCGCGCACGCTGCCGCCTGCAGATCGATTGCGGTCGAGGGTGCGTTTGGCAAGAGCCGGCCTCCAATCTCTATATCGCGCAGGTTAGACAGGTTGACGGTGGAGTTGCTTACAAACAGCTGGAGGAGGGTTTGCAAGCCGTCCCGGTCCGTTAAGCATCCAGGCAGGTGCAGGCTCGTTAACCTGCTCAGGTGCTGTGCCTGCAGCGCCGACACAAGCGCTTGTGATGCAGGCCCTGACAAGTCCTGCTCGTACACACCCAACACCTGCAGCGCGCTGAGGCCAGTGGCAGACGCCAGCGCGTCAAACACCTCCGCAACATCCTCAGGCGGGCCATTTACGCTGGGCAGGTGCAGCTCCGTGACGCCATGCAGGTGGCTGCCACGCTGCAGCATCGCCACGATATCTGCGCCCGTGTCCACCTCGTTGGAACTGAGGTCCAGCTTGGTGAGGCGGAGGTGCGTTGAGCCGGTGAGCACACGCACCACACGCGCTGTGTAGTCTTCGTGTTCTGCACTCCAAAAGCACCCAAGCAGCGCCAACTCACGTAGCCCACGCAGGCTTGACTTCTGCAGCAGCTCACATAAGTCATCAATGCCCTCCATTTCACCCTCTGGTCCTCTGCCGTTAACGACGCTCAGGCTGGTGAGCGAGGACACGATGTGGGGCACGGACGTGACACGGTTCAAGCCGTGGAAGAAGCTCTCTGACAGGTCGATGCGCTGAATGCGCGACAGGTGCGTTGCTGCTGCAAGCGACGCCGCCAGTGAGTGCCAGAAGTCCGGTTTGATCCTGGATGCAGCCAGATCCACCCGTGCCAAGCCTGAAAGGCGGGTTGCGCTACGCAGCGCATTGCCAAGCTCCTGTGCGTGGAAGTCGTTCATGTCGCAATCCCTCAGGTCCAGGTGCGTGAGGTTGGCCAGGGACGGGCAGCGCAGCGCTCGCAGTGCCATGATGGTGGAGGAGGTGACCTCTTCGCCCCATGCATCCCACCGCAAGGCCAGGGTGCGCAGGCTGGACAGCTGGGATACCAGCGCCACCAACGCTGACCCGAAAGCGGCCTCCTCCGCGTCGTTGTCAGCATGCCAGCCGCCAAGTTTGTCGAGCTCGACATGAAGGTGCATGAGGTTGGCGTACACATGCGTGCTGTTGCGTAAGCAAGCGAGGGCTGCCATTGTTGCCGCTGCGTCAAGGTGCAGCCTGCTCAGCTCAAATTTGACGAGGCACGTGAACGAGGCTGGGAGCTGCTGACCAGGGCGTTGATACGGCCACTCAGCGCTGCTGCCATTCAGCTGCACTGCTGAAGCGCTGCTTCGCATGGCGCTGACGCCATGTGTGTAGCAGTCGCGCCAATGCCTGCAGACCAACTTCACGCCTTTGTTCACGCGGTGGGGCCCCAGGATGCGCTCCACCACATCGTTTGGTAAGCGGCTGAATGGACAGGTTGCGGCGACCCAGGCAGCGTCCAGGTGCTGAGCGGTTGATACCGCAGCAGTAGCAGCCATGACCAATAATAGCGTGCAACGCGTGCTGCTCGTTGTAGCGTGTCACGTCAGTGCGTGTTTGTGGAGGCGGAGGCGGCTGCATGGAAAAGGGGCAAAGCGTGCAAGCAGGGCAGCAGGCAAGGGCGCAGGAAGCTCGTCAGGTGGGTGCGGGATGCAGTGCATGAGTGGATTGCGGGGTGCAGGGGTCCTGACAGTCTCACCGGCGGGACTCACAGGCTGACTGGAGCATAGAGCTGCTGCAAGTTATATGGTGATATGGCCATGCGTGTCGCATGCGGCATGGCAAGAGAGAGCATTTGTGAAGCATGCACTGCAGGACTGACATGCGTTGCATCATACTGGATGGACACTACTAACCAAGCCTACGTGGGTGTGGTGGATGTGTGTGCGTGCGTGGCTGGTGTGGTGGTGCGCTTATTGTGATTGGTGACGGGTCATGCCGTATGTGGCGTTATGCGAGTCCTGTCACAGGTGCGTGCGTGACTTTCAGCGGGAACACGACAACATACAGTTTGTGTTTGCAGTGCATACAATTCTGCCATATACGTCCTGTACTGCACTAACTGCACGTGTGCTGTACATGACACGCACTGTTTCGGACATGCCATGCCCGTGCGGGATCATGCACTGCATGCAGATTGTGCACTGCACTGCGTGCTTCAATCCCGCTCCCTCCCATCTCAGTCTTGGCATGCTGCTGCGCATGGTGGTGGTAGTTGACCTGCCCTGCCTGCCCCACCAAAGTGCTCGACTCAACCAGCTGTTGGTGTTGCTGCTCAACCCAGCCCACAGAATAGACTCGACAGCGCGCGCCGCATACTGCATCAAAATGCACCAGTTGTGCCTCTCGCAGGACCCCGTAAAGTGGGCTCTGTGTTGCGTGCCTATCCAATATAGCTCAGGTACCTTAGGTGCAGTAAACACGATGGCTTCATCGCGCCTGCTGCTGGCCCAGCTGAGCGCCGACGCACTGCACACGAGGCGTCCGAAAACGCGCCCGCTGCCTGCAATTCCAGAAGGCTACGCACCACAAAAAGGAGCTCACACCGTGTTGTATTGGAAACGAAGGTAGACGTTAATATCACACAGTTATGCAGGTTGGTAGGGTCGCTCAAAAGCATATGTGCCACGAGGAGGAAGGCCGGCTGATGCGACAGGTGCGAGCGGGACACTTCTGTCTTGTCGGCTGAGCGCCACAGCAAAGGCACAGGCAACGGTCCAGCATACACTCCTCACCTGCTGCTCACCACCACCTGCTGTGCGGCGTCAACACTGCGCTGGTGACTGTGTGGCAGGTGGTTCGACGCAGGCCAGTTCTCCAACGCCAAGCAGCAGGTTTGGTTTCGGTTAATAGGTTGTAGGGCGTGTGAAAACTGGCAAGATATCTTTCTTGAGAGAGTCCACGAGAGTATCAGGGCGGGCTGCACAAACCGTTGGGCGGACGGATGGTGACCCTGGTCAGTGACATTGTGAGGTGCCTGCGCGTGCCTTCAATGTGTATACACTTCAAGAGGGATGCAAGCAAGAGAGGTCAACACCTATCCTGGTCCTGCACAGCTGGTGCCAGGTCGAGAAACGCAACACCTACACACCCACACGACGCATTAGGCTGAGCATGCAGGCGCTGCCGTACTGCATGCGCGCTAAACGCTTGATGGGTGAGGTCATGGGTGAACGGCAGGCACTGCATGGCGTGCAGGTGCGTAAGCTCACGCAACATGAGCTTGCTAGTGCATCATGATGGCATTGGGTGCGTGGGCAGCTGTGGCAGGGGCCTGCAATTCCTGCATGTCTGCCTGCATGCAACTGGCGGTATGCACCGCCGGTAGCATGCATCCATCAGCACTGCACAAGCCGGCGTGTACTTGAATAATCAAATACATATTTGGTTGTACGCCTACCTGGTTCTGATATCGCTGATCAGGCCATGCTCGTTGCGGTAGCAGGCGGTAGCTAGATAGACCGCCATACACCACAGCTGTTGTGGGTATGATTCCGCTACATACGTCAGTGCCAGCTCTGCACCTGCACGCAGCTCTGGAGGTGTATGGCAAGCAGCTCTGGTTAAGTCAAGTGTGGCACGCAGCAGCTCTGGTTAAGTAACACATAGTTAATATGGCATGCAGCGTGGAAAATGCGGGAGTGGATGGCGGGGCGAACGACAGGTGATAAATGCGTGCTGGAACGTATGCATGCCTAGGCATATGTCAGTTTACTGCTGTACACACTACCCTACGCTACGGGCCGAGTACCACAGCAACATTCCCAATGTCACGTTTGACAGTGAGCGCGATGAAGCCGCTGTAGCTCCTGGTGCGATGCAACGGATGCTGAATCACCCAGATGGATACCGGTACATGGTCAGTCATAGGGGAGTCACCCCCCCACGAGCCAAAATGCGCATTTTGCATGCCCTGGTTAGGGGTCACCGACCACGAGTACGCAGACGGGACCTTCACACATGGCTCAGGGGTTGCCTAAGGACCCCACGAACCATGTTCCCATCTGCGTACTCGCGGTCGGTGACCCTGAACGCTTGCCTTGAACATGCGCCCCCCGGCGACGGCGACGATGAGCATGTTCGGCGGCAACTTTGCCGTAACTTGGTCAAATCGAGCCAGGGAAAGTGCTACAGGTGGCTGGTTGAGTACATAGGACACACCTGTGCTTGCATGTGTGATCGTGTGTACTGCAGAGTCTCCAATACAATTGTACTGCTAGAACATGCACATGCCACAAAGAGGCCATACAGCATGCATGGTGCATGCAGGATGTATAACAAGACCTAATTGAGTTTCCCATGGCCTACCATTTCGCCCAAGTCAGGTTTGGGGTCTGTGCAGGGTCCACACGGCCGCGCCAATGGCTACCCCGCTGCTGACCGTGACAGCGAGCACAGACAGTGGCAAACTTCCCGAAACTGGGTCAACACAGCTGGGGATGGCATGGACAGCTGTTTCTTATCATAGTATAGTGTTGGGCTGCAGCCACTGGGTTGGCAGCCCCTGACACAGCGCATCACCGCTGATGTGTTGCGTCATCAGACAATGTGAAAGCCTCGGACTGCCCGTGTCAGATTGCGCGCGTTCGTGCCATGTCGAATGTATGTCAGCTAGCAGGTCTGGCAGTAGTCACATCCACGCGCATCCACACGCATCGCATTCACGCGCATCATCGGACTCCTTGCTTGACAGCTGCATGCCGCACCTCGGCGCCAGCTTCTTGAGGGGTTGGATTTCCGTACCTGCTGACTCGGCTTGCACTCTGGCTTGCATCCGTTCTCCGCCCAGCCAACACACGAGTGATGTACAAGACCTGGCATGGTGCGAAGGAAACTGAAAGGCGAGCGTGTGTTTGGGTGTATCACACCATCGTGAGCAACCGCATGGGCGGCAGGCGGCCCGTCGCCGGTGAAACGCAAGCACATGCCCACGTGGCCCAACACATGCGTACTAGCAGAGACAGCGGAGCTGACGTATGTGTGAAGAAGCGTGTGACATAATTTGTGAAATGGGCCCTGGGAGTGGGACCACAGGTCACAGATGCACCGCGTTCCAGCAGGCAGGAACCAGGTGTTCTGGCAGATCCATACCGTGATGTCGTAGTTGTGCCGTTCAAAGCGCTCAATGTTCTTCATTAGCATGCATCAAGGCATTCCCACCAGCTTAGCCTACTTTGCCAATCAGTTCAGCGCGTGGCCAGCTGCGCAGCGCTTGTTCACGGGCCTAACGGGCCTGCAGTGCATCGAGCACCAGCGCTTCTCCGTGCCTGCAGCACCAGCAGCACAGCCGCCGCCGCTCGGCACGTGGGTGAGATTTGCTCCGTTGTGAGGCAACCCACTCCTGCGTGACCAGCGTGGGCGCCCACCGGAGTGGCAGCACACGTATTGCGCACGCGCCATGGCAGGTTGGTTTGCAGACCGTGTCGTTACCGTCGGCGATACAGTGCTGGCTGTGGAGAGCGGCGTGCAAGCAATCAGTGCTGCTCAGGGTGTGCGCATCGCTGGATTACATTCGCACCCCACCCTGATGGCGCCGCGTAATGGGGATCGTACGATCATTGAGCGGCACATGTACAGCTTGATTCCGCCCACATGGCGTGCTGGGTGCAGCGGCGAGCCGGACCGAGCCGTGTACTGCGGGCGCATCGCGCCTGTGTGGCATGCGGAGGCACAGCTGCTGGGGTTGATGCGGTTCAACTTGTGCCCCATCAAGAGCAGCAGGACCTTGCCGCAGGTGACTGTGCGGCA
>BDDA01000445.1:62004-83151 GCA_001662385.1 Chlamydomonas asymmetrica | reverse complement strand
CAGCCCCTCGCTGCCTCGCCTGCCCAACAGCCAGCGTGCCCTCGCATGCACGAATTGAGGTTGTCGAGCACTTGAGCTTGCATTGTTGACCATTCAGGTTATTCATGGATGTCTGCGTGAGTGTGTATGCAGCCAGCAGCAGCTCCTGCATGGACGTTGTGACTTGCAGTGACACGTTGCGGTGGCTTAGTGATTGAATCTACATCACCTGGCCAATCTGGCCATTCACGGATGATGTCAGACACTGCTGTGGCGTGTGCTCTGTCCAACCAGTATCGCCGCCCGCCTGCACACTCACTCTTCTCTGGTCGCGCTCCGTAACCCACGATGACGTAGGTGAGCTGTATGAAGCGGCACAGCTGGTCGTAGCCCTTCTTGTAGGCCACGTACACGGTGGCGGTGATGAGCGGCGCGGCCATGGTGCTCACCAGCGCGCCGCTGCATAAGGGAGGGCAGGGGCGCGGGGCGACGCGGGATGATGATGCCGGGAGGAGAATGCGGCACATGACCCGTACCAGGAAGTTGAGGGTCAGGATGGGGAATGGGGAAAGGGTAAACAAGCATTACCGATTTACCGCAAACCGTGTGGTGCGATTGCATCATCAATTTGACATTCGTTCTGGTTGTCTAGTCCATCACATGGTTGACCGTGGGAACGTGTGGGGAAGGCAAACAAACACACCATCCTGAATGCTTGTGATCTTGTGGCGCATGACAACCCAACCAAGGAAGAACGCAGGTGAGGAGTTGACGCCCTGCCCGGCAACACGCGCGCGTGCTGCAGCGCAGGCGTCCCCGCCACGCACCTGCCGTATGCGCCGAACGCGTGCATGCCAATGGTGAAGACGGAGAAGCCGATGAAGCCACCCAGGCAGGTGCCCACGAAGCGATCAAACGCCACCTGCGTGCGAAGGAAGGTTGCACACAGGACAGGTGCAGGAGTTGTTACAGCTCGGCGCGCTGCTGTTACACGCGCTGCTGCTATACGCACTGCTGTTTTATGCACGGGTATTAATACGCACGGCTGGTATGCACGCAGCATGGTGCGCAGCGTGTCATTCGCGGTATTCACGGCAGGCCGCCTCACCTGCGCCACCTTACCGATGAAGGCGATACAACATTGGGGTTTGGGGTTAAGAATCGAATTCAGGTTTAGGGGTTCAGGCCAGGGGGGTGCCCACCTGCGCCACCTTGCCGATGAAGGGCGCCGTCACCACGATGCACGTGATGGCAGCCCTGACGCCACACGCACAACACACCATGCGTACCACAGCACAGCACGCACGACAGGCAGCCATGAGGCAGGGAGCCAGACGCAGCAGCAGCAGCAGCAGCAGGCAGGCAGCCCGGACCATCGCGCCATGCATGCATGAGCACATCAAGTATGGAGAACAAGATCACAGCAGGCGCTGCGCCGTCAAGAGAGCGTATGTGGATTGCCTTGTGTGATGTGGGTCATCAGGCGTCAGGCGTCACAAGCGGCATGCACAACACTGGCTCTATCCCCAGCTCTATCCCGCCACCACCTGCTCTATCCCCAGCCCGTACACCTGCCACCACCTGCTCTATCCCCAGCTCTATCCCCTGCCGTGCTGCAATGAAGGTACTGCTGTCTGGCCTAATCAGCCGCATCAGGGTTGCCCATAGCAACCGCACGATCATCACAGGCGTATGGCTTGCGCTGTCGGGGTTGCGCATGGGCATGTTTCCTCTACGAAAACATTGGTATTATTCACTCACCAGTTGCACGCCTGTGAGAAGTTTGATGCAATGGTCTTGTGCTCTGCAAGCAAGCAGGACACATGCACAAGCCTATCGCACGGGACACAAGTGCACCGCCTGGCGCCCATTGTACTGCGCACTGCGGGCACAGCCTGGTGCCCGCTGTACTGTATACACGCAGGTGTCAGCTCCAACACATTACTCATCCTGGCAGTAGTGCACAGTCATGCGTGTGCTAGGGCTGTGCGCCATCCAGTGCCCCCCGATGACACCGTCAGCACCAGCTGCAACCGGCTCCACACACATGCATGTGCCACATTCGCCCCAGGCGGTGCGTACCGGCTGCACTGAGCAGTGAACACTCATACCGCACTGTCAGTACCGCACAACCACGGTCTTCTTCAACCTTGCAGGGCAGTCCCATTGCAGCACCAGTCACCACAGCAATCCTCCGCCTGGCTGTTGGCTTGCACACACGCACCTGGTGGCCACTTGACCAGGTGGCCGAGGTAGCCAAAGACCATGACGGATATGCTGAGCCGGATCGATCGGCGGATCCTGCACTCGGATTACGTTAACACACACAGTGAGTGAATAAACGCAGTGGGCGGGCGGCACTTGATTTGAGTGGCAGCAGGACCGGAGTAACGGGTACTTTTAGTTTAGTTAGAAGGTGTCACTTGCGCGCAGGGCAGGCACCGGGGCAAGGGTCGGCTACGGGCAGCTGTGACTGCATTTTGCATTTTTGCCATTTCAGGTGGCAGAGACCAGCTGCATGCGGTGCAGCTGCTCCTGCAACGGAATCGTAGGAGGGGCTGCACACATGCACGCCTTCCTGAGTCGTGCGTGGTGGTGATGGCCGTGTTGCGTAATACCTGCGTACTGGCTGCTTATGTATTCATGGCCAGCAGGTGAAAGCAGGTGGCACACGGGTCGCTGGCGTGTGGTCTCGCAAACGACAGGGAGTGTTAGCATGGTTATCGGTGCAGGCGGTTACCGCATGTCGAGCAGGGCCAGGCTGCAAGACAGCTTTGTTGTAGTGCGGTGGTGAACCCTCTAAGCAGGTTGCTGAAGGTTGCTGCTGACAACCCTGTTATCGTTACCATGAAGCGCCGCTTGCTTGCAAAGCAGCCCACCCCTGCTGCCCTGCCTGATTGCTTGTGATCAGCAGAGTCGTTCAGCTGGGTTGCACACAGGGCTAAGCAGCTCACCAGTCCGGCGTAGACGCAATGTCCACCTTGATTTTGGCGAACTGCACACCCCGAGAGAAATTGCAAGTGGCATAACGTAATTACCATATCGCGTTGCAGGATACCAGGAACGAAGGTGCAAACGGTAAGAATACATATTTCCATGTCTGTCTTACATATGCAACCCTGTGGGATGCACCCTGCGCGCCGCTTGCGTCAACCCTTGACAAAGTGGCTGCCAAAGGATGACATAGCTTTTGACCCGAAAATGGCAAGAACGCTTCGATGTGCAACTATGCACTGGATTAAAGCTTGCATGCGGGCTTTGTATGGACACTGCTCAGTCAACGCATCTAGCGGCGTATATGGCAGGTTGACCAAAACTGATGGGAGTGCTCGCCCATCGACAGGCCGGTAGCTGCCACTCAGCAATATGATGAGATGCACACGGTTGGGCATCAAGAGCTCTAGTGCATAACGCTATGTTCAAAGCATTTCAAGACCGGGTATGGTCTCGCTTGCCGCCCTGGGTGCCAGCATACACTCGCAAAGCTGGCCTGCTCACCTTCTCTCTGCTTCCATCCTTCAGCAAGTTAAACTCCGTGTGCAGACGAGTTCCAACCTGCAGTAGAGCATTTTGCTACGAATTTGCTGCCGTAATGGCGCGCGACCAAACCGTAAACGGCCTTGAAAGCCCAAGCAGGTCAGGTAACAGCAGGCAGCAGAGGTTCCAAAGCGCACCACATCAATCTCCTGTCGAATTTGCCGCAGCAAAGCACTCCCACTGCTGCGCATCACCATGGCCTGCAGTGCAAGGCCCCGCCGTTGGCGTGGGCACTTGCGTGTCTTACAAGCGAGCAGTGAAACTGCGTGAGTTATTCATAAGACCATCCCTGCATGTGCCACTGTTCTTGTCTGCGGGCACGCCACTGCTTACGTCAGCCCAGGCAAATGGCAGGCGGGACGCATTGCATCCTCGGCATCGCATGCTCAACCCCCAGCACCGCAGAATGCATGGTGCCGCCCACGCCTGGCTACATGCCATGCATGGCTCTGCAGCACTGGGTCTCGCATGCCTGCTACCTAAACGGACCAGGGCATGCGTGTGGTTGTAGCAACAAACACACCCGAGTGCCTGACCCATTTCCTTGCGTGCTGCACACCCTTTGTGCCTCCCAATTGAGCAAGGAGCTCTCCAACACCACTGCATGTAAGCCCAAAGCTCGCATATGCCTTTGCGGCGGCGCCGTCCTGCTGCATGCACCTACAGCTCGGGGGCATGAGTGGCAGCCGAGTGCGCACCTACCGGACCGTGGTGCTCACGACACCACGTACGCGTAAGCACAGTTCGCCTGCCTGCCTGCCTGCCGATCGCCTACCGTTTCTGTCCACAGCCTCATAACACCATCTCAGGCCTGCCACCCGTGTCTCCGGCCCCTCTATGCATTGGAGCCGCGCCGCACCCGCGATCGCTGTCTGCTGATGATTCGTTGCCTCCTACACACAACACACGCATCAACGTGTGTGCTCATTCCTCAGGGGGGGACGGTCCTGCCGGGTGTGGAGCGGGACAAAGCTGCCCGCATCAGCAGCACAGCGCATCGCCCCACAAACGCACCTACACGTCACGCGCTCGTATACACGGCTGCGTTTACTACTAGGGTTCAGGGCGTGTTGTTTAGGGTTTGGGGGTTGTGCTCGGGTCAGGTGTGCACCGTGCTGCCAGGGCCACATACACACTGCATACACATCCGCATCCTGCTGGCAGGAGTGCAGCACGACAAAAGTCTCACGAAGGGGCCACGTGTGTGTGTGTGTGAATGTGTGTGTGTCAACCTCACGAGGGGAGCAGTGCCTGCCGCGTGCCGACGGCCTGCCATCTGCTTACGTTGCATACCTGCAGCGCACAGCCCACTAGGCATGGGAGTTTCATTACCACGATGTGCAGTGCATCGTCCTGTACTGCCATGCACGCGCCAGCCTCATCAGCAATGCCTTAGGTGCCGAAACATTGCATTCGTGGTACCAAGCCCACGCGCTGACTCGTATCTACGCATCATAACAGCGTTTGTCACGAACAAATTAGATATTCCGTAGACACACATTGACACACTGTCTTGTCATTTCAAGCCTTGGGACTTATGATAGCTTGCTGCGCTTCACACACTGGCATACGGAACCCACTATGTAACCCTTCGCCACTCTTGTAGGACGCACCACGCACTTTCCATTATGGAGTCTGTGGCAGACCTTCGGGCGGGCACGCCGGAGTCAGGCACCGCTGCTATGGGCAGCATTCGCAAGAGCAGCCCAGCTGGTGTCGAGTTCAGGACCGCCGATGAGCCCCCGGGCACAGCACACACGGCGTCGGCGTCAGTACGTGCACCGTCGCTCATCACAAAGGACCGAATACCATCCTATTTCATGGACATTGGTGAGTATAGGCAACCTTGGTTGAGATTGCATTACCCCCTCGCAATTCTGCTCAGCACGCGCGCAGTTGCCAACGTTGGGACGAAAGGAGGGACACTGCTGTGCCGCCATGTTTATCTAACCTGTGCTGTGATACGCTGGGCAGGCAACATCGAGACCCGAAAGACACGTGCGTTCAACGTGTTGCAGGACCTTCAGGTGAGGTGGAGTTGACTGTTCGCGTTTCTTAGTGATAAGTTGCCATGCGCTGACAACCGCAGCCCTTCATTCCTGTTGTTCGCAGCTCGCACTCATGGACAAAGACCACGGCATTCGAGGCAGGGCTGCACAGTCGAGGGCCTTGGTTGCGCTACGCCAAGTACAGGACCTACTAGTGGACTTAGAAAACAAAGTGGATGCCCACACCTTCAACAACGGGGTGCTTGAAATCGAACGAACAGAGCTGAGAAAGGTGAGCAGCGGCTGGAATGTGGCTGTCATGCGTTTGGTTCTCACAAAGCTGGTCGTTCACAGACCTTCTCTCACGGTTGCTGGCGTTGTTTTGCAGGAGCTTCGAGAGCAGCAAGCGAGAAAGGAAACGCCTTGGCACACAGTTGATTTCCGAAGCACGGATATTCAGGGGCTTCCGGACAAGCTGAGGAACTTGTTTGAGGACAACCAGGTAAGAGTGTGACCACAACGCGCGTGTGGCGATACGGGATAGCAAGCAGCAACTCTAACCCTCCACAAGGGCATTGCACAGCCGTAATCTGACCATACTGACAGTGTATTGAAACATCAGAGCTGCTACTGTTCTGCCTCTTGAAGCGTTGACTCGTATTGACTGTATGGCCTCTGCTCTGCCGCCACCACGTGCAGCTTCTCAGGGAGCAGGTCTTTCACCTGAAGCAGGAAAACCACGTTGCTGCGAAGCACCTCAAGGCCAGCGAAGCGCGTGTGGCGGTCCTGGAGAAGGACACAGCGCAGCTCACTATGTTAATGCAGGTGAAGTAACACGCAACGTGACACGTGCAGTGCAACCTGGTGCAACACCTGGTGTGTAGCACGGCGGCAGCATGCTTTGCGCTGCCTAGGATTTGAGGTGGAAATGTGGAGCGACACGCGGCTGCATGCGTGCGCCACCGGCGTGCAAGCCTGGCTTGCCTTTGTGTTGTGTCGTGTTGTCCTGGTCTCCCGCACCATGCACCCGCCACACGCACCTTGCAAGCATCCGTGCATGCAGTCGGTCGGTATGCCACTCACCCTCAATCACCACCACCGACATGCAGTTTTCGTCATTTTTTGTTTATCCCTTTTACCAGTCGGTCGGAGTGCGAAACCGACGCATCCATGAGCTCCAGGGCTGAATGATAATCATACAACACCCCCCACGCCAATACTATCCAGCTTACTTCTGACGCTGTGGGTGGCACTTAGCAGACAGTCGAGGCGTTATCAAGCTGACCTGCCGTATTGTTCACTTGCAGGAACTGCAGCGCGGCCACAGCCCACACGAGTCTGCTGCGGTGGCGGCGCTGCAGCAGCAGGTGCAGCAGCGGGAGAAGCACGCGCAGGTGAGCCCTAAACCCTAAGCCGTACACCATAAACCCTAATCCATAAAACAGGCCATACGGATAGCATAGGGGCCGGCGTACTCACACTGGCGGCCAACTCTGTCTGCAGGCTGTGCTTCCACCCGGCTTGCAAGCTGCAAGCGGCCCTGTCACAAACGGTGAACCCAGGCAACGGTGAACCCACTGCCAGTGCCTAGCAAAGCGCACACAGCAACACACTCATATTCATCCCCATGTAAACCCTAAACCCTAAACCCTAAACCCTCACCTAGTGCTGCGTATCAATCATGCATCCTGAATGCATCAGTGTTTTGTTATTTTGATGCTGCGTGCAGGAGCTCTGGCAGCAGGTGGTGTTTGTGAGTGAGCAGGCGGACCTGGACCGCGCCGCGTACGAGGCCGCCGTCACCGCCAACCTGACGCGCATCCGCACGCTGGAGGGTCAGCTCTCAGAGGCACTCAGCCGCTGCCACGGACAGCGCCTGGGCGCCATGGCCGCGCGGTGCGCTTGGCCCGGCGCCGGCGGCATAAACAGCAGCAACGCCAGCGCCAACAGCGCAAGGCCCGCCACCTCTGCAGGCGTAGCGGGGTCACCGGGCGCGTCGCCGGCGCGCGGGCGCGTGAGGGCGTTTAGCGGCGGCAGCGGCGGCGCGGACAGGGCGCGAGAGCGACGCGCTGCGAGCAATGCGACCAGCTGGACTGCTGCAACAGCCACTCCAGGGGAAGCCAGGCACCCCCAGGTGCGCCTTAAGTGTTTCGTTTGATTGTGTTCTACGCTGCAGCGTGCACATTCAAGCGCGCTGCAAACCACAACCCGCGTGTCCGTGTCTTGTAACGCTTAGCTCGGCTGGTTTGCTGAGATGGCTTGATGTGATTTGGCTCTGGCTGATTTTTCAGGTGGGGTCGGACGGCGGCGCTCTCCCAGCCCCGCTGCCGGACGTGGACTGCACCAGGGGCGCCTCGGCGCAGCAGCGGCAGCAGCAGCAGCAGCAAGGTAACAGCAGCTCCTCCACCAAGGGCCCCTTCGCCTCGATGCTGCAGCCGCTGCGCGTGTCGCCCCACGCTGCTGCTGCTGGCGGCGGCAACAGCGGCGCGTCGACACCGAGCTACATCCGCGCATACGGGGTACCGCTCGGCTTCGCGTCACCCGGCAGCAGCGCAGCATCCTCAAGCGCGCGGCAGCGCAGCAGCGCACGCAGCCGGGAGCGTGGCGGCCGCCATCCCTCCCGCGCCGCCACCCCGCAGCAGCAGCTGCAGCAGCTGCAGGCGGGGGTGGCGGCAGCGGGGGCGGTGGCTCAGGTTGCGCCTGGCAATGCGGGCCAGCTCGTGCATGCGCCCGGCAGCAGCATTCCCTCGGGCTACGCGGAGGGCCTGGCGTCGCCGCACACGCAGCGGCAGTACTCGCCGGAACGCCCCTCCTGGCACAGCCCCGCACACGACGCCGCCAGCAGCAGCGGTTACAACCACAATGGCAACGGCAGCAGCAGTAACAGCCCCATGCGCGTGGGCGACGGCAGCGAGAAACTCCATCTGGGTCAGGCGGCAGCGGCGGCGGCGGCGCCGCTGCTGCATGGCGTGCAAAGCACTGTCAGCGTTGACTGCTCGGCGGCCAACAGCGGGGCAGGTGGCGGCGGCGGCGGCAGCGGCGGTGGCGGGCCGCACTACATGTCCACGGGCGCCGCCGCCGAAACCGTCAAGGCGATCAACTCCAAGGCCACGCTCACGTCCCGCTCGGTGCTGCCCACCATGTCGGCCAGCGGCAGCGGCAGCGGCGGCGGCAGCAGACAGCGCCCCAGTAGCTCTTCCTCTCATGCGGGCGGCGCTGGCCCATATGTAGGGGCCACCCACGCCGCCGCCCACGTTAGTCGTGCCTCCTCTGCCAGCAGCGGAGGCTTGCTGCTGCCCGCTGCGTCTTCGCCGTCAGCCTCCCGGCCGGCTAGTGCGCTGGCGCCGCTGGCAGCGCATCCCGTGAGGATGGTTGTGGCCGATAGGGCCCACGTGGCCGCCGCTGGAACGAGCCTGCCGTCGCAGCACAGCCGGCCGTCGTCTTCATGCGTGACGGGCTTGCCAGCGGGCCCGCAGGCGACGCACACCTCCACCTCCACTCTTGAGGATGGCGACGGTGCGGCAGCAGCGCCTACTGAAAGCAGTGACGTACAAACGGAGCAGCACGCCCCGCCTGCGCGCAAAGGCAGCGGCAGCGGCAACCACGGCGGCAGTGATGGCGGGGGCAGTGGCGGCGGCGGGACGGGCGTGAGCGGGCTGCTGCTGCAGAGGCGCAGCCTGTCGCAGCAGCAGCGCCTGCCGCCGCCAGTCGCGCAGCCGCTGCCGCCGTCATCCTCCCCCGCGCTTGAGGCCGAGGAGTATGACGAGGCAGCAGGGGCCCGCCACGAGCCGCCTCAGCAGCAGCAAAGCGCGCAGGAGCCGTGCCCTGCCGCCGATCACGCCGCTGACGCTGCGTTAGCAGGGCGAGCTGGCAGCGGTGAGCATACGAGCGGCACAGATGCTGGCAGCGGTGTCGTTGGCGCTCTTGAGCCTTACCATCACCTCACATCCACTGCACATGAGGATGGCAGCAGTGCAGAGGGCGCGGGGGTCAGTCGTAATGCTGACAGCGGAGAGGGGGGTGCAGGTGACGGTGGGGATAACGGGGGTGATCAGCAAGGGGAGCAAGAGGCGGTGCCGCCGCCGCCATCACCACCCGCTCAGACTGTCGCCGATGCCGATGCTTATGCCGACGCCGGCGGCGATGCCGATGCCGGCGGCGAGGAGGAGGAGGTGTTGTTAGGCGCTGCTGACGTCGACACCGACAGTGTGGAGTGAGGACGTGTGATGTGAGGGCGCAGCTGCTGCCCGCAACCAGAACAGTACAGCCAGCTGTTGACCGTCCGGCGTCACTCGCTGCGTCCATGACTGCGCAGCGGACGATTGGTGCGCGTCAGGTTCGGTGCTGGTGCCGATAATCCTCCCTGACAGGCAGTGCAAGGCTGATATGCGCGTGGCGCACAGCCTCATGCTGGTGGCCATGAACGCCCCCACTTCGCAATTGCGGCACTCGTGACCATTTTGGCGTTTTCGTTTACTTGCATGACATGACATGACACCTGCATGGCTAAACGCCAGTATTTGTATCGCTATTCGCTACACCCTAAAGCACGGGCCCTGGCAAGGGAATCCCAACACTATATGTATACCAGTACTATATTCATCTTGACCTCAATAAGGGGCTTGCACCTTGTGCCATCCCAAATGCAAGCTTGACAAAGTGTGAGTTTTACGGTGTGATTTGCGGCCGCTGTAGACGTTTGCGGCCTCGCTTGATCTGCCACATGCATACCCGCATGTGCTTCGCCTCCATTGCGACCTGACAAAACGAGCATCGCGGTTTGTCGCACACACCTATCAACACCTGTGCATTGGGCTTTCATCATGGCCTCGGAGGCGTGTGCACCGCTCGCTACCTAGCCTCCAAGCAGCAGGCGGCCACACTGCACACATCACTGTTACGTGCCTTGGCGTCTGCCTGAACAGGCACCAGCGCACAGCACGGTGCCTTCTCTTGCCTGGCCCCTCCCTGCACGTCGTTTTGGCGAGCCTCCACTCCGCATTGGCGCATTCGGACTCTGGACGATTCCGATCGTTCAAGCACAATTTGTGTTGAGGGGAGGGGGAAAGGAAGTGCAATACTCATGTTGTGCTTGCCCCCCCCCCCACCCCTGACACAGCACACATGCATGGCCCCAGCGGAGTACTGTTGTAACACACGGCATCGGCACTTGTACCAACCAGCGACATGTCACATGTGTAATCGTGGGCGGTAGCCTGCAACGGCGGTGATCATGATCGTGCGCTCACATGTACGCGGCAGCCCAGTAGGCCTACTGCCAGCCGGCCCCTCAGCTCTCAAAACGCGCAGCTGGCCGTGCCCCTGCCCGTTCCCCTGCCCCTCTCTTCCTCATATGCCACCGTCACTGCAGCAGCAACAGCAGCCGTACATCCGTATAGCTGTGGCTGCGGCCGTAGCCATGTAGGTCATCACACCGCTACGCCACACAGCGATAAAGCCATACATACAGGCCGTAACATAGGTAGGCTGTAGCTTTGGAGTTGCGGCATGCAGGTGCGTGTGCGAGCATGTCGCACAGTCAGGCCGAGGTCCTTGCCGGGCTTGCCTGCAGTGCCCTACCCCGGAACGACCAACAGGCCCCATCGCTGGCAGCGTTTGCAACTGCATCTATCTTTGGGCATTGACTGTGAGCTTACGCTGCGGCCTCAAAGCGTCGTCTTGGCCCGATGATCCGCTGCTGAGAGCACACGTTGCTGGGCCCGGCGTTGAACGGTGAAGCGACCACGAGGGCACACCGTGAGGTCGTCCTCCTGCTGGCGGTAGCAGTGGCGGATGGGCTGTACACTAACACGCGCTCACGCTTACACACACGAGTGCTTGCTCACGCTTACACACGGCCGGTTGTACGTACCGTACCGCCGTATTCCGCACGCCCATCAGGCCCGTGGAGCGCAGCGGTGCGCGCGGGCAGGAGGGCAGGAGCAAAGCCAAGCTCAGCAATAAGCTAAACCGCTGCCTGCCGCCGCATGCAGGCACGCTCACATGTGCTGGTGCGGAGCAGGTGCGCGCACGCTGCACTGCACCGCCGCAGGCAGGACGGCTAGGCGGGCGCTGTAAGTACTTGTAAGTTGTAACACATGCACGCACGTCGAACGTCAATCGTCCTGCGGTGGCCCGGGCTACACGCCTCGCACTCACACTGTACCCGGGACGCCGGGGCAGCCAGCGCTGTGCCTGTCAGTGTGTGTGGTCAGCGGTAAGCCCGCAAGGGACGGCTGCCATTCACATGCCTGCAGTTGAAGCTGCTGCAACGTGAAACGTGAACATGCGCAGCATTGCCTTGCAGTACGGTACTCACAGCGTCGAGCCAAGCATCGCGGTCCCTCGGTTTGTGCATGCGCAAGCACACTCTTGTGCACCGACCAAGCTCCCGTGTGATACGCCAGGCAGGGCATGCGCCAGGCAGGGCATACGCATACGCCAGCATCCTCGTGCATGCGTCCTCCAAAGGATGGATGGATCAACGGGAGCGCAAGCCCCAACCACATTTCAAGTTTCGGCAAGGGCCGAGAGCTACAGTCGGTCCAACAGCGATGGCCACCGGGGGGCCAGCACGCCACAATGGGATCGGTAATGGCAGGTCACTGAGATGACTCAGGACGAGGGATATGCACACAAAGTGACGTGCATAAGCCCCCTTTCGGTGCTGGTGAGTTTGCGCAGTGAGTGCCGTGCCAGGCCAGTGAGCGCCAGGCGTGCAGTGCATTGAGGGGAGGCGTGTGCAGTGCAGTGATGGCAATGCACCACATGCGGCCAATGCAGGCAAATGCACAAATGCTGAGGCACATGCTGGAACGCGGCACAATCCTTAACCTCCATGCTCTACAATCATCACGGTGCTCAACAATCATCAGGGTGATCACCACATTATCACCATTCAGCGCAAATGAGCAGGCCCGCTTGTACGCACAATCATCACCATGACGATTCGCATGTCATTCTCATGGCTTTACCACCAATCAGCGCAAATGACCAGGCCCGCTTGTGCACACAATCACCATAATGACAATTCGCACGTCACCACCGCGGTCAGCGCAAACAATCACGCCCGTGCACGCAGCACCATGGCATTACCATCATGCGCGAGTCATGGTCACATCCACAGCCCTTCACCGGCCAGGTGAGCCACTGACCCCTTCAACAAATGGCATGCGGCACATTCAACCAATCATTCCTGCAATACATATTTTTGTTTTGTTGGTCGCCACTCTTGGCGCCTTTCGGCCGGCCGGCACTGCCCTCTTCAGGTGAGGACAGGCAACACGCTCAACAGCGGGTCGGGCCACAACGAACCGACACATACGGAGCAGCATAAGGAGTACCGTAGTGAGAGCAGCAGAGGCGTGTGGTCACCATCAGGCAATGCGGCTGCTACTGTAGGCACAATACATTAATTAAGGATCGGCCCAGCTCAGCGAGTGACGTGTGTGTGTATGTGTGTGGGGCTTAGCGTCTAAAGCGTAGTGTGCCAAAAGGCGGCAGTCTGGATGTGAGCTTCAGCAGCGATCAGTCCTAAGCAACCTCTACGCATGTTACGCGAGATGATGAGCAATTATGTTTTGGACCGACGCCACCAGCACGCAGATCTTGTAGCAGCTATCAATTTGAGTCACGGCAGCGGCGCATCGCACCTCCGCCCATGCACTCTTCCGCCGTGCACTCTTCCGCCGTGCACTTCACTTTCTGTGGTGAAATTAAGCCCATCCCGGAAGCGGGCCGCACATGCAGCAACCAACATAGCGTGTGCACGCTTCAGCACCGCCTGGCAAACATGTGCGCGCTGCCACAGCCCCGCTGGCGGTGGCGTGTGAGGGCTGCAAGGAGGGAGGGGCGCTGCCATCCCTCTCCCGCCAAAGCCCGGCAGCCCAACCCCCAGGCCCGGGAAAGGGGACTTACTGCTTGACTAGTAAGCCACATCCGACGATTTCTTTGACCGAAAACCCTGAAAAACCTAGATCATGCTGCCCCCTTCACTGGCATTTTGCCGCATGCGTTGACCCTGTTGAGTGCACGCAGAGCGTGCGGCAGGAATGGAGGAGGCCACCATACGGTTGGCGGGCCCCGATCAACAACGTCCCGCGTTGCTGAAGAGTGTAACCTGGAGTGTAACCAACAAGTAAGAGCATGGCCATGCACAGGATGCATGCTTGCAGTCTGTGCACGCATGCTATGGTGTGCCACTGAGGCCGCCACAGCACACGCACCCCACCAAAAATGCCTGACCCACCAAAAACCAGCAAAAAGTCTGAATGCACCCCGAAAAATCATCAACGCGCAGTTTTGCCACTCGTCCATTGATGTTGACACCCAAAAATCCACCCCAATGCTTGCTCATTGGATGTGCGGCAAAACAGGGCGCCCGCACCGAGCAACCACGGTGGTCATGGTCAGCCTCCTGCTGGCGTGTGCGCTTTGACCACAGACAGAGCAGTATGCAACCGATCAGCCAGGCAACCTGACAGGATGCGTGTGCGGCCCCTGCAAAAGGCCCTGCCAACCGCAGGCAATCACGCAGGCACACGCGACACACAGACCTCCGCACTGGCCATCCCAGCCTAGCAGCTTCCATAAGGTTTATGAGAGGAATGAAAAGGCGGGGGGGGGTGTCTGTGCAGCCGTTCGTACCATAATACTGCCAGAAGCAGCAGCAGCAGCAGCAGACGCGCAAGAGGAGGGCCAGCGCCATGCTCCATGCAGAGGGCATGCGGAGGTCCGGCGGTTGACCCCGCAGGATGTGGGGATGGTGCCTTTACGACGCGCGAGCCCGCCCCCCCCCCCATCCCGTTTTCAAGCCCTTGGCGTCCTACGCACACAGCGTGGCACGCGCATGTCTACCGTAATTGCACAACGGACTGGTGAACGCCACAACGCCATCCAACACACCATCCAAAACTTCCAGCACCCGATTGCCCGTCACATGTGTCACGGCTGGCGGTGCACGGCTGGCTGGCGACCTACGTAGAGCCATTGCACGCGAAATGGAGGACGGCATGCTCCAGGGGGCGCGGAGCAGCGTAACCCGAATGAAGACGGGGCCAATCTAGCCGGCATGCGTTTGTCTGTAAGCGTAATGGACCCCATTTGTATCACGTGGAGCGCTGCGTAACGCAGCGTAAAGGAGCGCTTGGGTATAGCATGGTGCAACCCGTCCGCCTGCCAGCCCGCTCGTGCGGCTCCGGCAACGCGCGACGCCCAGTTAGCGCTTATACCTCCCGAGCGCGGCCTTGGGCCTCTGGCTAGCTGGCTGAGCGTAAACAGCCAGTTTAAACAACAGCTGCTACCTCGACTGCGTAAGCCTGCACGCACACACTCTCTGTCTCAACACACTCTCTCTCACTCTGCTTTGTGTGTGAAGGTCGCAGGTGGCGCATGGCAGCGCACGTTGGAAGCACGAAACCGCCCAGGCGAGAGGCAGGAAGGCAGGCACGCGCGGGCAAGCAGCAACACGCGCGGGCGGGCAGAGCAGAGGGACGCGCGCCACCCAGCGGCAGCATTGGGCACACGCACGCGCAATGAATATCGTCTTAGAGAGACCAAACGTCAAAAAGTAAAGCATCGATACCGTAGCTACGGGTGGGTAGACTGCTGCAAGCAAACGCACTGCTGCCACCCTTCTTGATCCGTTAGGCAACTGTACCGCGAAAAATGTGGTATGGCAGGTCACGGCCATGGCGAATCACGCGCTGCCGTGTGTCCATGCCGCTATTTTGCAACGCCTCATCACACGTTCACGCCCGCTATGAGCTTCGCGGTGGACAACGCCACCGATGGGGACTCTTTGCAATCCCGGCCCCCCACAAAAGCGCTTCTTGCCTGCCTGCCTTCATGCATGCGTTGGTCCGAGGGAGGCGCCATTGAGCAAAGGTGGCTCGCGTTGGCCTAAACGGCGGCGTAGCATCACCGCGCCTTTATGCATTGCACCGTGACAAAACTCCCCGTGTACTACCGTGGCTGCTCGCCCCACTGGCAGCTGCGTCAACACGCTGCATCAACATGTGCTGGGTGGGCATACAGGCATACAGGCGCGCACACACGCACCACCACCACCACCCACCCCACGCAAACGTCCATGAATGGCCTGATCGGCCAAGTGATGTAAAGTAAACCAGGCATACAGGCTGCATGAGTGGTGGCGGCGGTGGTGTAGTGACGGTGGTTAGGGGTATGCGTGGGACCCCTGGGACAGCCGGCTGGGCGCCACCAGCGGATCACTCCCTACTCGCGCGAGCGTGCGCGGCGGCGGCAGCACCGGCAGCTGCTGCTGCTGCTGACGCTGAGGCTGGTACAGCAGCACCCCAGGGCCAGCATACACACCGCCACCGGGGCCAGCTATCGCGGCCGCCGCCATGCCGCGTACCATAACGGCGACGGGCGATGTTGCCGCGGGGCTGCCGGCATTTACCGCGCCATCCCTGTCAGCTGCTGCTGGGTCCACGCCTCCACCACCAGCGCTCACATAGGCATCATGCGGCAGTGAAGGATCCGCTGTGGGGCTGCCGCTGCTGGGCAGGCCGCCGGCCCTGGCACTGGCCCCGGCGCTGTTGAGGTCGTCCGACGTCACCATCAGCATTACCGGGGGTTCAGGGAAGCCGTTGACGTGCAGGCGAGGGACCGGTGCCGTTGCTGAGGCCGCCGGCAGCGCTGCGCCGGGCGTGGAAACCGTAACGTCGGGGTGTGACTGCGACTGCGCTGACGGTGCCTGCTGCTGCTGCTGCTGCTGCTGCTGCGCCTCCTGCTGCTGTTCCGCCGCCTCCTGGCGTGCGGCTCTCATGCCCACCGCCACTGCTGCTGCTGTGAGCATAGGGATCGCGGGCCGCGGGGATTGCGCGCCTCGCTGCTGCTGCGGCAGCGCCAGCGGCTGCTGCGGCTGCTCATTACTGTGCACCTGTTGCAGCGGCTGCTGCAGCGGCGGCAGCTGTGCAGAAGTTGCGTACATTAGCTGGGCGTACTTCACCCAATGCTGCTGCTGCTGCTGCTGCTGGTGATAAGCCATCGGCGATGCTTGTGCGCCGCCGCTCGCATGGACGTGCGCAACGGCCCCCATGTGCAGCTGCTGCTGCACCTGCGGGTGTGTCACTGCGGCGCCATGCCCGGCATGCGCCTGCGCCACGCCCGGCATGGCGGCAGCAGCTGCTGCCAGCACGGGTGCTGCTGCTGCTGCTGCTGCTGCTGCTGCTGCTGCTGCTGCAACGGCGGCGGCATCCGGCGGGATGCCGCCGGGTAGCAGCAGCGGGCGGCAGAGCCTCCTCTGCAGCGCCTCCACCTCGCACACCACCTCCACGAAGCTGGGGCGGGAGGCCGGGTCCGCCGCCCAGCAGCGCCGGGCTAGCAGGCAGTACTCGTACGGGGTGGCTGCACGCGCGATGAACATGAGGAACAACAAGGAGCGGCGATCCACCATTAGTCAGGGTCCAGCTCAAGCTCATGTTCAGCTTTAGGTTGCAAGGCCAATGTGCCGATGTGGGTCAAATGCTGCACTCAGGCGCCCCACATGGAGGCACGCGGCCCGCCAAATTGTGCGGGGTGGCCCCCCGGGGATGCTGGGTGCGGGCATCACCCCTATGCGCCCCTCCCCCCAGCTAGCAGGCTGAGCGCACCACCACCACCCATTACCACCCATTACCACCCCTTCGTGATCTGCGTGCTGAGACACGCAGATCAGGTGCTTGTTGCTAAATTCGTGTCCAAAGTGTGGCATTTGAGAACCAACTGTGCTTAATGCTTGTTGTGGCCGTCCTTGCTTGTTGTTTGTCCTGATGCGTGTTGGTTCCCCCTCTCTGAGGGCAGTCCTTGGCCTTGTGCTAGCTGACTGTAAAATCATCATCATTACCACCCCTTCATTTACCATCCATCACGAGCATGATGGTCACTGGTGTGTTACCTGCGTACGGTAATGAACTAATTGATGATATTGGTACCGTTCTCGGCACAGGGGCGCAACTCACAGTCCGGGAATGCGGGGCGCAGGCTCTCGTGCGCGACCTTGGCGAGGATGAGCTTGTCGCGCATGCGCTTGTCGCGCTGCGCGTTGTAGAGCTCGGTGTAGGGGCGCTGCCCGGTGAAGAGCTCCCACATGATGATGCCAAACGCGTACACGTCGCTGCAAGAGGCGAGCGAGACACATGCAAAGGCACGCGCACACGATGAGTTTCACAGTACCTCAGACGTCCCAAGCACGTGTGTCTTACTTGTGCACACACACCAACATTCACACGATACCAGGCACCACGCAACTCCCGTGCGTTATGTATCGCAGCCTGCCGGCTGTGGCAGCCGGGCCCAGCACCCACGTCTCACCTGGGTGAGACCCCAATAGGCTAAAACCAAATCCGCAGAGCTCATGCCGACTTGGTGAGACCCTAACACCCAAATCCCCAAGACTCACGCCGCCTTGGTGACGCGCTTGTGCGTGACGATCTCCGGCGCGATGTGGGTCACGGTGCCACCGAGCTCGCCCATCATCGGCCCGTCCGGCGTGAACATCTCGGACAAGCCTGAGTGCGACGCGTGGCGGCGATGGCATAGGTAACAAACAAGCACCAGAGGACACATGGGTAAGCTAGGAGAAAGGGCAGAGGAAGATCGCGCGGTCAGCATCCTTTTCACGTTCATGTGTTACATTTCACGACGGCACTGGAACCATGGCTTTGCAATTTGTCGAGTAGACACCAACGCACCCAACTGACCCCAGCCTCCACAACTGGCCCATAGTCAAAAGCCACTCAACGGAATGCCAAGTCATTTGGATGCCGCAATCAAGCAGAGGGACGGGCATGCAGCGAAGCGCGGTGGAACCACTGCGGTCCTAGCTGCCGGTACTACAGCAAGCGCATGTAACATAACTCCCACTGCTTGCAAAAGCGGACAACCCCTGCTGGGCGGAAGTGTCGCCTGCTGGCTGACTCACCGAAATCTGAGACCTTTGCAGTGAAGCCTCGTGGATCCCCCTGCGTCACTTGGCTCTGCACACACACGCGCACGCACACACACACGCACACACGCGCACACACGTCACCACTGTTCTCTTCGCGGCAGCCGCCAGCTCAGGCCAGACACCTCGCCACCCTCTGGAGCAGCTCTCATCATCACGCATAACATAAGCACACTGCACGGCTCGACGGAAAGCACACTGCATGGCCAAACGGGAAGCAAAATACTTGAACACACACGTCAGCGCCCAGACACCTGGCCATGATCAGATGCAGCCTCTATCCTTTCGCATGCGCGCACTGCATGGCCCCACGGGAACTTAGCTGAGCACACACACATGCAAGAGGGAGGCACCTTCACGAATGTGCACGTGCATGCGGCGTGAGTAAGAGAGCGGGAGGTTACATCACCCAGACCGGTGTAGTCAGCAGGCTCACATGCGCCCGATAGGCGCCGCACAATAGCAGCGGCTGCAGCGGGCTGGCGGCGTGAACCGTGCCATGCACTACTATTACCATGCACTACTATTACCATGGTGAATCGGGTCACTAGTGCAGTGAAGTGTGTCATGACACTAGCGGTCATCACGCACCTTGAGCAGGATGTTCTCTGGCTTGAGGTCGCAGTGCACCATGCCCAGCGAGTGAAGGTACATCACCTGCAGCATCACAGCACACAGCACAGCACACACAACACAACAGAATGTCGAAATGTGACAACGTACAACACACGCTCGCAAGTTCACAACACCACACTCATTAGTGGCCGACGCCACCAGCGGCAGTGCCACCAGCATTGCCAGCGCGCCGTGGATGATAGTGTGCGCGCGGAGTGTCATGGAGAGTGCTTCTGGCTTGCCGACATGCGACAACAGCATGGCACTGCCGTGTCTTGCAGGGCTGCCAAAACCATCATGACAAACTAGTTAGGCCATGAGTCGACCAGGCAACAGTACAGGAAAGCATGTACACCTCAGGGTGTGTGCACGTACCGCGGACGCGAGCTCAAGCAGCGTCGCCAGCAGGGTGGGCATATCGATGATCGCGCCGCACGTGGCGACGGTGCCCACGCTCGTGCAGGGCCCGCCGCTGTTCATGATGTTCCAGGGGTGGCTGGTGCTGCTGCCGCCGCCAATCAGGCCGCCGCCGCCACCCAACCCGCCCGGAGCGCTGCCCCCGCCCGCGGCCATAGCCGCGGCCGCCACGGCCGCCGCGGCTGCGTACGGCCCCGTGGGTGGTGCGACTGCAGGCGCACCTGCGGCTGCTGCTGCGTCGTGCTGCTGCTGCTGCGTCGCCGCCTGGGGGTCTGCGGCTCCGAGGGAGGCGGGGTTTGCGGCGGCGGCGGCGGCGTTGGCGCCGGCCATGTTTCGCGCGATGCGCCTCTCTGCCATGTAGTGGTGCAGCGGGCCCAGGTTGCAATACTCCATGATGATCACCTGAGCCACCACGCATCATGTGAAACACATGTTACATTGTGTTGCATACGTTGCATGTTATGTTGCGTTATGTTGTGTTGCATCAGGAGTGTGTCGGCCAAACGGCCCATGCTTGTCCCAGATGGGGACCAGACGACAAGAGAACAACGACTTTGACACTTGCATCCAAAGCGTGTGTTGAACGAACAGCCCATGCTCCGCCGAGACGGGGATCAAGGAAACTGATGGAGAGCCTGGAAACTTGTTAGGGTAAGAGCGTGATGCAATCATGCCGCCACGGGCCCCCTGCGCGCTTGTAGCGTGTGCCAGCTGCGTTCACACAGGTGTAAAGCCTGCCCGTACCGGGGCCATCTTCATCGCACATTGCCACACAGAGGTGCGCATGCGCCATGCACGTGCAGATGCAGCTGGCGTGCGTGACGCACAGGGAACGCACCTGGCAGCGCGCATTGTTGTCCTGCACGTCTGCGTACGCCTGCAGCACCTGCGGCGGCGCCTGCGCCTGCGCCTGCGCCTGGCCGTGCCCCGACGCGCCGCCGCCACCACCTCCTAGCGCACCCCTCCCGCCCGTGCTGCCGTTCGTCAGGAGCTGCTGCAACAGCGGCGTAGCCGCCTCCGCCTGCTGCCCCTGCTGCAGCCCTGGAGCGCTGCCGCCGTCCACGCAACCCGCCGCCGCTGCCGCCGCCGCCGCCACGCTGGCGTTGTTCGCGCAGCCCGAGTCTGTCAGCGTGGTCGCCGCCGGCACGAAGCGGATCACGCGCTTTGACATCTTGACAACCACCACGTCCGTGAAGGTTGCGTGCACGGTGACGATGTTGGGGTGCTGCATGGTCTTGGTGACGGCCAGCTCCCAGGCGGTGCGCATGGCGCGCCGGCCGTCGGCCTGCTGGCGCATGACCTTGACCGCCACCACCAGCCCCTTCCACAGCGCCACGTACACGCTGCCGAACGCGCCCTGGCCTGCCTTGGACAGCACCTGCGGCAGACCACGCAGCCCCCGCACACCGCAAATAGTCACTAGCGTGCACAAGCACAGCTAGGGATCATGTCCTCATCACATAAGAGTATAAGACAGACCTCACGCACCCTGCATGCATGCATGCGAGCACGCATGCGCGTGCGTATGTGCAGGACCCAAGCCTCCAGCCTGTGCTGTAGTGGTACCATTACCCTGCCACCACCACCCTCGTATGCCACCGCAGTCCGCACCTGTATCTCCTCGTGCGCTGCTCCCAGCTGGTCGGTGAGCGGCGCGCT
>BDDA01000445.1:48586-60947 GCA_001662385.1 Chlamydomonas asymmetrica | reverse complement strand
AGGGGGGGGAGGGTCAAGACATACAACACTACAGGGGCCGTCCGCCCGACTGGCTGTCGAAAGGGGATGTAAGGGGGGGTTGTAAGGGGGAGGGGCAGGGGATGTAAGGGGGTGCAAATCCACCAACGACGTTCCAAAACCAATGCAAGCCGTTATGACGCAAGCCTCTGCAACCGAGCCCATGTGTGGCTGGCGTGGTGCCGTGTGTCATCCCAACGCATCCTGCAATGCATAAACACCCGGAGAATCACGTGCGTGAACTATGCAGCAGCAAATTCCATGTCGGCTGTTTATGGGATATTGGTGATGCAGTGTGGCGTCAAGGGTTGAGGCCGTTTGGATGCCAGGCCTTGTGCGCCGGTACGAACGGGTGGCATGCAAAGGAGTGCTCAAGAGGAACCCGGACGGTTCTGGTTGTGCAGCAGGCGCTGGCGCACCTGAGCGGTCGCTGCGGGTCGTCGTTCCCGGGCCCCCCGATGTGGGAGATGCTGTCCAGGCGGCCGCCCCCGCCTGTCAAGCTGCTGGCCGACTGCAGCAGCTGCTGCTGCTGCTGCGGGTTGTGGTTCGTGCCGCCGCCGTTGGCTGCACCACCACCCGGGCCTGACACCAGGTTGGAGATGCTCGGCAACGATAGCACCTGAAACAAGCGGTTGTACCATAGTACATAGGACATACAGTGTTGAGTGACATATCACCGCATATGGTTTCGGAGAATGGGGATGCATGTCATGCATGTCCAAGGCAGCGGCTCCCAGCAGCGGTGTGCGTGGGTAGGACAGGTAGGTGACCGTGCGCCTCACCAGGTGCAAATTCGCTCTGCGGTGTGTCCTGCCTACCGTATGCATGTCTCAACAACACTGCACATGCAAGCGTTGCCGGGCCGGGTCAGGCCGCCATGGCTGCAGCAGCGCAGGCGCGTCGTTCGACCAACCCAAGGCATCTATGCCTGCTTGCACGGCTACGCCCTGCTGTACGCATTTTGTGTGGCAGTGACCCTGCAGACACATGGTGGCTTCGCACGCACTACGCCGTCACCCTCCTTCCCGCATCCCGCACTTTAGGGCTTGAAAACAGGCTTCAAGATGTTTGTGCAGCTCTTCCGCCCCAGAGCTTCCAAGCCTCGCACCCTTCAATCCCCTCAATCTGTGCCTGCGCCGCCCCCTGTGCCGCCGCTGCTCGGCTGCTCGCTCACCTCTGCCCACAGCGCTGCCGCGTGCGCGGCGGGGCTCCTGCCCCTGGAGTTGTTGCTGACCTGCGTGCCAAAGTGCTGTATCTGCCGCGCCACCGCGTGCAGCAGCGCCGGCACCGTGGTCTTGGCGGCCTGGGCCAGCATCGAGGAGCTCAGCCTGCACACGCACACACACGCAGGC
Source organism: Chlamydomonas asymmetrica (assembly GCA_001662385.1). Taxonomy (NCBI): domain Eukaryota; kingdom Viridiplantae; phylum Chlorophyta; class Chlorophyceae; order Chlamydomonadales; family Chlamydomonadaceae; genus Chlamydomonas; species Chlamydomonas asymmetrica. Next base: position 59,577 of record BDDA01000445.1, on the reverse strand, counting down.
CGTCAGACCGCTAATCGTTTGTCGACAGCCGCCAGCTCAGACACCTCGCCAGCCTCAGGTGCAGTTCCCATCCTCATGCATACACACATGGCACGGCCCCACAGAAAGCATACTGCATGGCCCAACGGGAAGTAAACTTACTTGAACACACACACGAACAACATGGTGTGAACACCTCAAATTGCTGCTACCGGCAGTGAGACCAGGATGAGACCGTGCGTGACCCAGATCGAGCTTTTGACCCAGATCAACCTCGTGACCCAGGTCGAGGACGCGGCGCAACGCAACGCCTGGCTCAACCATTCAATCCTTGCTGTTGGGCCCAGCAACTGCTGTACCATGCACGCGTGCCTTCCCTGAACCGCTCTCGAGGGTGGCCTTGGGCCTCTGGCTGGCTGGCTGATTGTGAACCAAAACAGCAATACCGCGTCGACGCAATGGCCGCTTGCTCTTACCGTGTGGCTGACATCCACAGGATGGCGCCTAGGTAGGCTCCGTCTTGCACGATGGGCGCCGCCACCACCCATTGCGGGTTGGCCACGCGCGCGCCCTCCATGAACACGTCCTTCCACGGCTCCCCGTACCTGCAGCCGCACATATGCACGTACGCGCACATACATATTCACACACACACGCATAAGCACACTGCATGGCCCCACGGGAATTACACGGCATGCCCATGGGCGCTCTTTCTGACACACAACGCAGGTGCAGTCATCATCATCACGCATAACATAAGCACACTGCACGGCCCCACGGAAAGCATACTGCATGGCCCAACGGGAAGTAAATTACTTGAACACACACAACGCGGTGGCACAACGCTTCAGCATCAGCACTGCTGAATCAGCACAGATGCTTTCAACACACCCTCACTCACAGACCGCTACATCCACTGTCTCAGAGACTCAGACCATCACCTTGTTGTTCGCTTTGTGACAGCCGCCCGCTCAGCCCAGACACATCGCCACCCTTACGTGCAGTTCAAATAGTAACCACGCATACGCACCCTGCACGGCCCCACGGAAAGGACACTGCATGGGCCCACGGGAACCAAACATTTCTGATCACGCGCCCACATTCGTGCATGCACGCACAAAAACACCCCACGGGAGCCTGTATTTGACAGACAACACTCACACACACAACACGCTGGCCTGCGCTCTCCACGTACAATGCCTTGTCCCGGATCTCAGCCTCTGCCTACACTGGTCTGGGTGATGCTACCTGTCTCTTTGAGAGGGTTGTGCGGCAGCTTTGGCAGCCTTTGGCAGTGAACGTGACTACACGAGCAAACCCCGACACCCACTTTTTGAGCGCGGCCATGACGTCCGCCACAAACAGCAGCTTTGAGCCCTCGCCCAGGCAGCGGCGCGTGAGCGTGTTGGCGAGGGTCATCTGGGTGCCCAGCAGGCCCTCCTCGCCGCCACTGCCGCGCGTGCCGCCACCAGCGCCAAAGCCCAGCCCGCCGACCTGTGCAAGCGGACGGCAGCACGCAAGCGATTCCCCACCCTGAGTCAAAGTACCACAAGCAGTGGTGCGCAGTGACCCAGATGACCCAAATGGCCCCAGTCCAGGCATTGCAGGTCGCTCAAGCGCGCCCATTCAGGTGCGTGGTCGCCACGTGTCATCACCGCGTCGCACCTGCTTGACCGAGGCTGAGCGGCTCGCGACGTCCCGCCGAGACGGAAAGGGTTCGTCGGTGCTTATGCTGTGCAAGCGTGACCCCAGGAAGGCCGTCGCACCGCTGTGCACGCCGCCGGTGATGAGGACGTCGCTGCTGGCCAGCGGGTCAAACACGCGCGTGGCGCCGACACTCTTGGACAGCACCATCGCGGATGACTGGTCTGTGCGGTTGTGAAGTCAACCAGTATGGGCAACGCAGCACACCAGGATTAATGGTTTTGCACAAGTACTGTGGGCACACTTCGTCGCAGGTACACGGTTTCGCCAAACCTGACCTTCAACGTCGGTGCACTTGTACGAACTGGCCTACAGACAGTTCTGGGTTGAGCTAACCTGGTGAGAGCAGCACCAGGCGCGCCTCTGTATCCTCCGGGTGAGACCACTCAAACCACGAATCAAACTCGGATGTGACCAGCCACGCCAAGTTGTTCAGGCCCGACGAGTTTTGTATCTTCTCTACCGCGTTGCACAGCTTAACCGCGCCCATTTCAAGGAGATAGAGCGATAACAGAGGCAAGAAGCCGCCCAGCCACCTGTGCACAGAGCCGGGCAACATAAAGTTTATAAAGGCCTGACAGGCTGACGCTGGGAATCCCGCAGCAAAGCGTGTTGCATAGCAGCTCACCGAAGCTCAAACACAGAGGCGGGCAGCGTGCCAGTGTGTGCTAGCAGCAGTGCGCCCACTGCTTGACCGCCTGCAAAGACTGGAACTGACAAGAAGGACATGCACCGCGCTTGGGTGTGCAGAACAGCGTAGTCCGCTGGCAGGTTGCGGAAACCGGACTGGGGCACCTGCAACATTGTGAAGTGGGAGTACGCAAACGTGATGTTTCTTTTACGAGTCTCTTGTTCCATGAGCGCAGCAAGCTTGTTTGATGCAGCCAGCCAACTGACCTGAAGGTGGCTTGGGCAGCCATGGGACACAACTTGAAGCGCAGACGGTGCCTCTCCAGCATGGCAAAGCTCCCACCCCGACTGTCGCAGCATGGTTTGCTGGGGCGACATAGTGTTGCAAACGATCTTGCAGTACTTGCGCGACGTGGTGAACACGATAATGCTGCACACAAGTAGCAGGCAAGGCATATCGTGAAGGTGTGCACTAAACTGCGGCTGGCTATTCCCAATATCCCGCTGGCTGATGGGAAGCGCAGGTAAAATGGTTTTGCGCGTCACGCACCTTGCGCAGGTCACTTGGCCAGGCAAGGCGGTGCAAAGGCTGTCTGCACATTTCTGTAAGTAGCCCCAAACATCGTTGGCCTTTGGGTTGTTAGTGAAGGCGCTTGTAGAAGCCAAAAGCTGTGACACACAGAACAGCAGCGTAACATCCCGGCGTGAGTCAGAGCCGTGACGTGCCAAGGAGCTTGTAGACGTCACGACAGGGCAGGTGCTTGACGCACCTGAGTTAGCTGTGCAAGCAAGGTATCCGCAGTTTCAGTTTCTGCCGCCTGAGCACCACCAACGCTGTGTGCCGAGCCGGACGCCCCACGCTGCTCCGATGTGAGGGTGGGCGCTGCAACTCGGTATGCAGCGGTGCCCCCTTCCGCCACAGCGCCCGCAGCACCAGCAGCTGTAAGAGTAGGTGCTTGTGCAGCACTGCTGCTGCTTGCAGGTCCTGATGACCTGACCGCACCAGGTGCAGGGTCGTTGGCTGGGGAACAAGCATCGTGGGGTTCGTGGGGTACCGCGAAGCATCGACCCCAGCACTTGAGGGCCATGAGGCTGTGTGAAAAGGCGGTCGACCTAGGAGCGTATATCGTTCGGCCCCGTGCGCGCCATTGTGAACCAGCGCTTGCAGCGCTGCAAGAACGCTGAAGTCTGCACTTTGAACAACGACGCTCTCCGGCTCAGCTCTGAACAGCGGCACCCTCGCCTAAGCACAACAGACAAACAGATGGACGTGCGCACGTAACGTATATCGGACGCTTTCACCTCATAGTTCCTCCTTAGCAGCTGACTAAGGTTTTTGAGTAGTACATATGGTCAAGACCAGCAGTAAACCAAAACGGTAAGTGGCAATGTATGAAATCACGATACAGGTCATCGTATGATAGGAGGCCTTCAGGGTGCCACCGCTGATATCGATAAGGAATGCGAGCGTGGCCTGATGAGGGCGAGCCCACCGAGGTGGTCTGGTCCCCAAACCAGAGCATCACATGCACCATTCCTGAAATATGTAGCTTACGACTGAGACCGCTTGATGTGCCCAAGCTTTTCAGAATTGGGCAGCGCCCAATACAATACTCCTGACGTGTTGACTCAGCAGTCCGTTGTACAAGCCACAGGGGCGCTCGCAGCAAATATAAGTTGACCAAACCGGACAAACAAAGTTAAACTCATCATGCTGACCAGCTCTGCACAGCTGCAGCGGGATTCTTACCTGTTCCACACATTCGTCACCCTGTGGGGCAAGCAGTAAGGGTTACAGTCAAGGCGAGGAAGCATTAGGAGTTAAGGCGAGGAAGCCTTAAATCAACTCCTGTTCATTCTTTGTAAGCTTGGCTCACTGACTGGTCATGCATTGCATTGCAAGTGAACGAAGGGCACTGGAGATGCGACAAAGCAGAACAGAAGCCGTGGCTGAACAAAATCGCACCAGGGTGAGTCTAGTTGCTTCATGTCTATGGGGAAGCCAGAGGCAACAAACGATTTATCATATCGCAGCTGATGTAGGCGGCAGAAATGCGCCAGGCTCCTGAAAGGCTCGCGACACTTTTTGGCCGAAGAATATACTCACAAAGATCATGTCCAAAGAGAGGTCAGCCTGCTGTCGCAAGCCTCAGTTTCGACCATCGTGTAAGGTCTGGTCACAGAAATGGTTGGTCAATGGAAATTTGTATCGTTCCAACGGCAGCCAACTTAAGCTTATGGAGGGAATGAATGCATGTCCACCCTAGTACATGACATGAACCATGATGACTGTGGTTTTGCTCTCCACACCTTGACAACAGAGGTTTGATTGCTTTCTCCAGGATACGACTATAGCCTGCTTGGTGGAACTGTCAGCCACTTGGTTACGCCATCATCACTCAATTTACTCAATTCACAGTCAATTCTGTGCAGTGGACTGTCCAACACCGGTCCAGCACAGTCCCAAGTTTTATATTGCAGCGGCCCCAGCAGCTATTGTGGGTTGACAAATGCCCAAGCCCCAAGCTCAAAGCTCACCCGCCTTCAGGGCCCATAATGTGCTCAGGCCGTAGCTTGGCACATGTTTCGAACGGATGACAGAGTGCCTGCTTAGGTGATGTCAGAGTGCCTGCTCAGGTGACGTCCAGGCAGACTATGCATGCGTGGTGTGGCTCATTTCATCATATGGGTGTCAGCACTCTGCAACCACGCACCCGACTTCGGCATGTGGTGCTACAGCAGGGTTCGTTCGGCACTGGCAGTCGTTTATGCCCTCAGCGGCAGCAGGCGAGCCGCATGTACACGCTGAGGCGTGTGCATGTGAGCGTAACCGGAGCAAAGGGGTGCGCTTGCGGTAGGTGTACGACCGAAGCCAGCTTGCAACCCGCAAGCAAGGACAACGCAACAGACAATGACGCAGAAGGGGGCGCGGCATGCAACGGCGTGCAGTGCGGACGCAAGGGATGCTTGCAAGCGCATAGCAAGCGCGTAACAAGCGCATAACCCTGAACCAAGGGTTGCAAGCGCACTCGATGGTCAAAGGGACGCAAGCAAGCAAGCACGCAAGCACATACACCCGAGCTAAACCACGAAGCAATGCAAGAGCAACGCACGTACGTGCAGCATGCATGGCGAGTTAGCAAGAGGCCTTCACACGCGCACGATATGCAGGTCACAGGCAGCGTACCGCGACGCATGGGGAGCGTACGTGCGAGGCAAACGCACTGTGGAGCCAAGGCTTGCTGTGTTTGAGTACATTGTATAATGCATTCTATATCTTTCCTAACCCCATACCGCGGGTGCATGCAAGCTGCATGGGTTCACAGTATTTCCGCGCATGCATGAATGTCATGAATGCATTCATGCATGCGTGCATGCATGGGCAATTGGGCAGCCTGAACTGGCAGTACGCGCCGTATACGGCACTGCTGTATGCCATACCTACCAGCACACCGGCACACTGGTCCTACCACCACCACCACCACCACCACCGCTACCTCCGGGGTTAGGAGGTTTAGGGTTTAGGGTTTAGGGTTTTAGGACCGCTACCTCCGGGGTGCACTCCTAGGTGTCAGCGTCGCCTGCAGCTGCAGCTGCGCCACGACACAGCCAGCATCCGCACCACCACCACTGCTAAGGCCGCCCGCCGCACCCACGGTGTCGACGGCTGACCCGGAGGCCGGCGACGGCTGCAGCAGCGGCGCGAAGGCGAGGTCGAGCGTGTAGGCGGCGGGCGGGACCATAAACTCCGGGTGCACGCTGGGGCTCCAGCTGTCGTCGCCGCCCACGCCCATGTGCGCCGCGTCCAGGTGCACGTGCAGCGCGGCGTCGGCGTCGGGAACCACTTCGTACGTGTGGCGGGCCGCCTGCAGCGTCTCCAGGCTGAACGGCGACACGTTGACCATGGGCACCACCGGAGGGGGCAGCGCACCCGCGCCACCGTCGTTCTCAGTTGCGTCGCCCAACCCAAACTCATTCTCGTCGTTGCCCAATCCGTGTGATGTGTTGGGGTTAGCACTAGGAGGAAGCGGAGAGATCAGAAGGCCTGTGACCGTGGTGTTGCCGTTGTCGGTGGCGGCAGCGGCGGCGGCATGCAGCGCGAGCCAGCGCACGTCCGCGCGCCCGCCGTTCTCCTGCGGGAACACGTACTGCGTGGGCAGCTGCCCGGCAGGCGCCGAGTAGCGCCCCAGCAGCGCACTCGCCTTCCTGTCCCAGTAGCACTCGTGCGGCCCGCGCCCGTACCACTCCACCGTACCGCCCGTACCGCCAGACTCGCCCGTACCGCCCAGCTCGCCAGGCACGCCGCAGCGCAGCCCGACGCGCGGCAGCGACGCTTGCAGGCCCGGCGCCAGCGGCGCCGGCATGGCGCCCGAGGCGTCCATCCGCCACGCCATGCGCACGCGCGCGTCGGGCGTGAACGTGTACCGCACGGCGATGCGGACCTCGCCCTCAGGTGAGGCTGAGGAGGATGTTGACGTCTGCTTCGATGTGTTGGGCACCGCCGCCGCCGTCGCCTCCGCTTGCTCCTGCAGCGCAAACCAATGTGCGCCGCCGACCTCGCCGACGCCCACGGAGCCGGCTCCGCCAGCGGTTTCGGAGGCGTTGCCGCCCAGTTTTGGAGCAGGGCGCATGGTCCAGCTGGCGTCCACGTGCACCTCGGAAGGGCTAACCGCTGCAGCAACCACGCTGCATGATCCTGCAGTGCATTTGTCGCATTTGCAAGTTGCACTCGATGTCAGGTACTGAGAGAAGAGGGCTTGTGAGAGCTTATGCACAGTACACTGAGCATGAGAGTGAGGGTAGGCATCAAGCGACACTGCAGTGTGTCAATGCATAGCCCCTCGTTCCATGCCCGGCCAAGGTAAAGCGTGCACTACCGGTAGCACTCGCAGGCCAGGCAGGCGCACACAAACCTTTATCTGCAGTGTGCTGCTGGCCGGCCTAAACAGGTAACGCTGATGCAAGCTGGTGAAGCGCACGCACGGCGACCCCGGGGCATGCGCAGCCCCCAAGCCTGCAAAACCGTAAAGCCCTAACTGCTCCGCCACCCACCCACCCGCCACCACCTCCGACCGCTTAACCCTAAACCCTATCTGACCTGCCACCCACCCACCCGCCACCACCTCCAGCAGGTCCGTCAAACCCTAAACCCTAAAACCCTAGACCCCTACACCCTACACCCTAAACCCTAACCGCCACCCTTACCCGCCGCCACCTCCAGCCGGTCCAGCCCCGCCGCCTCCCATCGCGCCGCGTGGCTGGCGCCGCCAAAGCCGCCGCGGTCGTTGTCGGTGGCCGCGCGGGTGAAGCAGGGCGTCAGCGGGCGCGCCAGCAGCGGGCTGCCGGCGCAGGCGTAGCGCTGCATGCAGCCGGATGCTCCGCTGATGTGGACCTCCAGGAAGGCTGAGGGCTGGCTGGTGATGGTGATGTCCCCAGTTAGGGGGTCCTGCGAGGTGGGGGAGGGGGGGGGGGCGAGGGGATTCGGGCAATTACAAATGGGCATGCACTGGTGGTGGTGGTGGGGAGAACGGAGCTTGGGGAGGAAAGGGGAGCAGGCAAGGCGCATGCCACTCACCACTATACGCAATGAAGGGGCGCAGCCCTAAACTCGCACCTCAACGAAGGCTCATCGTTACCGCATGTGCTCATGCATGGATGCACGGCCAGTCACGGGGACGGTGGCTGCAAAGTAACGATGAGGCGCGTTGGGGGACGTGACTGTTACAAGATGCACATCCATGACGACACGGATGAGCGTTTGACTCTCTCCCGGTACAGCGCTCGGCACGTGACACTCTCATGACACCATCGGACACACCGCAAGACAAGAGACGCTGCCAAGGATAAACGTTCACAAAACATTCACAACACATGCACAACACGTGCACAAACTCTCACCTGCTGGCAGCTTAGCGTCTCCTCTGGTGGTCCAGCAGCAGCGGACGCAGCAGACGCCTGCCCATAACAAGCCAAAAACAAAACAGCGGTAATGACACGTTGGCGCGGGCGGGCCGACAGGGCCACCACCACCGCTGACATAAGGTGGACATGAAGGCAAGGCGGCGAAGAGAGGCGAGGCGCATGCAGCTGCAGGTCACTGCGATCCATGCAAGCGCCTCAGCTGCTGCTGTGCCGTGCCGGGATGCCTGACGAAGAGCTTGCTTACTTGGTGATGTGATTTTTAACGATACGCTGCCTGCTCAAGTGCCGACGTTTGTTTTATGCAGCTTTTCACGCTCGGCCCGCAAACCAGGGCCCTCTGAGGCACTGAATGTACCCTAAACCCTAAACCCTGAAACCAGGGGCCTCTGAGGCAGTGAATGTAAGCGATCACCAGCAAGCCAATCACCATCACCTTACAATTGCAGGCAAGGGTGTTTTGTGCTTTGGTGGTGAGTGCTTTGCAAGGGGGTGTTCCCACGCAGCCGCTCACGCACCTGCTGCAGCCGCGCCTGCTGCGCCTGCCACACGCGCTCGTGCGCCGCCCGCGCCACCGGCAGCGGCCCCAGCTGCTGGTGACACACCACGTGCCCCGCGCCCGCCCAGGGAGGCGCGTCCGGCGCTGACCCCGGCGGCGGCCCCGCCAGCACCGCCCGCACCTCCAGAAACACCTCCGGCCCGTACGGAGACTCCTCGTCAGGCGCAGGCGCACCCAGCTGCTGCGGCGGCGGCGACGGCGGCAGTCTGTCGCCGGCTGGACGGCCCGGGCGGCTGGCGCCGCCGCCGCTGCTGTGACGCAAAGGAGCGGTTGAGGCTGTGACAGGGGGAAGGGGGGAGGGGGGCAGAAGCTGCCCGGCAGCTGCCGCCGCCAGCAGGGCAGCTTCCTGCAGCGCCGCGTACGCCACGGGCAGGTACAGCGACGCGGTACTGCGAGGCGGTACGCCGACGGCAGGCAGTACAGCCCAGCAGGAGTCAGTAGTACCGCCATCATCATCACCCACCCCACTGTCCGCCACCACTCCTGTGGCAGTTACAGTATAAGCGGTGGTGGGCTCCGTAGCGCCTGTAGCGTCCACGGGCGTGCCGGCCGCGACCGCGGTGGGCGGCGCAGCGGCCGCCGCGGCGGCGGCGGCGGCACGGGCGGCGGCGGGCGTGGCGGCGAGCGCGGGGGACGCCAGCGGCGGCGTAGGCGAGCCGTTGACCGTGAGGCGCCACTGCAGCTGCAGGTGGCTGGTGTCGAGGAAATCGTGCTTGTTGGTCACCCGGATGCCTGCAGGCAGCTTCAACACCACGCTGGTGGCAACTTGAAGGAGAGACTATCTACCGCCCACACCTAAAACCTACACCCTGAAACCCCCAAAAACCAAACCTAAGGACTCCTGCCACACACATGCAGTAAAGTACACGCCGGCAGTACACCACGACGCAACACACACAAACGCGCCAATACGGTAGTACACTGGCCGCGCGCCTGCATCCCTCTCGCCACCACCCCCGTGCCACAGGCTGATCACAAGTGGCACAGTCTGAACGCGTTTGACCTCCTCCTGCACAGAAACCTCCTCCTGTATCAGGCAAGCATCAGGCAGCGCCGTTGCATGCATCTCCTCCGCACCTGTGAAGCCGGGCGGCGTGGCGCTGATGGCCGTCCCGCCGCCGTACACCACAGCAGCAGCAGCGCCAGCCTGCCTGCTGGCCTGCCGGCCGGCCTGCTGCTGCTGCTGGCGGGTGCAGTGATCGCTGCCCCCCTCCATGAGCGCGAAGCCCAGCGGCGCCATCACCGCCTTGGCCTCCGCCAGCGCGGGGTGCGGGGAGCGGTCGGGGAAGACCAGCCCGTTGCAGCAGAACTGCGCGTCGTTGGGCGTGTCGCCAAAGTCGCCGCCGTACGCCCAATACTCCACCTGCATGTGTGCACACACGCCGGTACGCGTAAGTGAAGGGTGCACACACACCTGCTCTCACACGCTGCTGCTGCTGGCGGCCGCGGCTGCGAGAGTGTAGCTCGTTTGTCGTAACTCGTGAGGTGTTGAGCCTTATTGCAAACGAAACGCGCATCAAGCGTTGATCGGAGCGATCATCATTCTGCTGTTGTGCATCCTTGTTCCTCACACCCTCATCCCAGCAAGTAAACCCTAACCCACCTGTGTTCCATCCGGCAGCTTGGTGGTGCGCAGCGCTTGGTCCACCTAAACCCTAACCCTAACCCTAACCCAAAACACGAACCCTAAACCCTAGACCCTGAAACCCTAACGCACCTGTGTTCCATCCGGCAGCGTGGTGGTGGTGCGCAGCGCCTGGTCCACCCAGTCCCATATGAAGCCACCGCACAGCGAGGGGTGAGACTCAAACGCCTGAGGGCAAGGGGACATTAGGGGGGATGCAGGCAGGGGACCAGCTAGGAGGGTGCAGAGTGCATGTCATGGGTCTTAACGTCTTCAGCTTGCCAGCAACACACTGGCACTTGGTTTACAGGGTATTCGATACACGGCCGCCTGCAGGATGCTTGACGCAAGGATCGATCGTGCAGCCCGCCGGCAGCACAGCAGGCAGGCGCGTTCAGCCGCAGGCTACAACCACAGTACCACACCGCTTCACCACGTCCTTGAAACCGTGCTGCAATACACCCTGAACCAGGGACCCTGAGCCCCAGCGCGCCTGCCTCCAAGCCCTATAACCCTGACCCCTGACCCCTAACCCCAGACCCCTAGCCCACCTCCCAGTACTGGTCCAGGTTGCCT
>BDDA01000445.1:27493-39495 GCA_001662385.1 Chlamydomonas asymmetrica | reverse complement strand
AGTCAGCCCCCCCCCCCCCCACCTGTGTATCCCGCTGAGGCGCCACATGTCCTGGTCCTCCAGGTAGGTCCCGTCACTCCAACGCATCACCTGCAGCGTGCAGCGTGATACATGGTGCAGCGACACCACACACCGGCAGCAGCACGTATGATAACAGTACGAGCAGCGCACAGCAATCAGCGGCCAGAACTTGGGCACATAATCAGTGCATCACACCAAAGCAGCACAGCACAGTACAGTACAGTACAGTGCAGTACACTACACTACAGTACAACAAGGCATATGAGGGACCATGTGCTGACATATCAGGCGTCAGTGCACCACACCACGCTACTGCCTCAACCACGGCCCCTGGGACCACAACCCCCAACAGCCGCTCGATACTACCAAACCAGCGCTGCCTGACAAGCCACGATCCCTCGCTGCTTGCCCCCCTTCCCCTCACCCTCTTTGCCCTTTCCCCACCGTGTACGCCATTTGCCCTGCCCCTGCCACCTTCCGCATGCAGGCATGTGCGCACACACTCCCTCCAGCTACCCCCAGCTACCTTGCCAGCTGGCAATCCAACCAAGCTGTGCCGCTGACAGCGGCACAGCCTGCTGCGCACGCACGCACACACCTGCACCGCCAGCGTGTTGGGCGCGTCTCCGCCCCGCAGCAACGCCGTCACGTCAAACTCAGCCGTGGTGCGTGAGTCCTTCGCAAAGCCCACCGCGGCGCCGTTGAGCCACACGTAAAAGGCGCTGTCCACGCCCTCAAACTGCAGGAACGCGCTGCACGCGCGCATGAGCACATGGGCGCCAGAGCCGTGCGAACGCACAGATGGAACGGCGGTTAGCCTGGTTTCTAGAGCAGCGCTATGCAGTGTGCGCTTGCTGTTGACGACAGCAGCTGTCCGCAGGCCTCCGCACTGTTCGAGCCGCTGTGCCTTTGGTGGCGGGTTGGTGAGCACTTGTCACGCCCTGCTGCATGTGCGTAACTTCTGGTGAACGACTCTTTGCAATTGACATAGCCAAGCAGATTCTTTTGCGCTTAAATGAAACCTGAGGTGGCTTTCTGCAGGTCAAGGTTGCGTGTTCGCGAAACCTCCCTGCGCTACGCTGCGCTTGCATGTGCGGGGGTGGCACGTCATCAGGCTGTTCAGCTCACCGGGTTCCGGGGCGCAGCTTCTCAGGCGCCACCGAGAACTGGTGGCGGTAGCACCCAGTAGGGTTGTCCTCTTGTGGGACAAAGGGAGGGTCCCTTGGTATGGGGTACACAAAGTTGGTGTAGATGGGCGTCCCATAGCCCGCGCACTCCCAGCTAAGCGGCACTGCGATCTGTGCATGTCAGCAGCAAGCGAGGCGGCAAGGATGAGCACATCAGTAGGCTGGTATGCGCGTCGAGAGCTTGTGCAGTGTGCCTGGCCCAGACTAGAACGGCAGGTCGCCTCGGGAGTTGTAACTCGCGTCGAAACCAGCATGCAGGCGTGCTACTGGCCGCAAATGTGGGCAACGTGTGCAGCCGCACCTGCTTCCAGTCCTCGCCTAGAGGCACAGACTCATCGTAAAAGTCACGGGGCACCTCTGCAGGGTCCTTGTAGAGGCGAAAGTCCCAGTCGCAGCCCGACAGGAGCTGCACGCCGCTATCCAGCGCCACCACCGGCGGAGCAGGCACCTCGAACACACGCCGCGCTGAGGTGAGGTCCCTGAAGGAGCGCAGCGGAACGTGGCTGGCTCGCTTGTTCACCCCCAGCACCGCTGGGTTCTCCCAGTCGTGCACAAACGCCATTTGCCTGGCTCCGGGGATCCCCAGCGAGGCCATCTGGCGGGCTTGGTACGCTCCCGTAACGTATTCCTGTGACAGTATCTTGATTTGTGACTGAAGGTATGATGTGATACAAACGATAGAAGTGCCAGGTTCAAGGACTTGTGCTTACACTCAACCAAAGATCAAACCCTGTTAGCAGTCTCTGTCAAATAGTATTGAGCCTGCTCGGATCCAGCAACTTGGACCAGCAACGTGGACAACCTGGAAAGAGGCATCACTTCATCGCAAACAGCAGACACTTGTATATCAACTCCAAGGCTAATTATGCAAATGAAATGCATTACCAAGGTCGGTGCTTGCGAAGAAGGTCTCGTCCACAAGCCTGGCGGGGTGCAACTGCGTTGCACAGGCGCGCTCAGACTATGAAATAACGGGATTAACAGCTCCCTCCTTTTATTTTCTTAGCAACATGTCCAACCTATTCGTGACTTAGCTGGAACGTTCATTCCGACACATACCCGAGTGCGTTAAGCAAAGGAAAAGCGGTTAGAACCTGCCCCCCTGTGAAGTGCCGAGCAGTTAGATAGTTGTGTGTACAGGGTTGCGTATCCAGCCCAAACAATGCTCCCGCTACTCCTTCGCAAAAGATATATGAATGTCTTTGACGGCATGCCATCGTGTAGTGGTGCTGCATTGGTAAGCGGAAAATGGCGTGCATCCATTGCTGCAAACTCGCTAAACTGTTTAAGTACGATGCGAAGGGGGTGCATAGATCGTTGGTGGCTGTCCACAAGCGTATGGAAGCGGTGCGGATGGGGTGGCAGCGGTGGGCCATGGAGGGGCAGCATCATTCCACGCTGTCTCAAACCATTACTCTGGATGGCCCCTGGCCACCCCCGTTGCGCTTGTGCGCAGCCGTGCAAGGCCTCAGCATTTTTGCCATGCGCGGCTTGCAGGATGCGGAGCAGCGGAAGGGGAACCCAGAGCAGCGGCAGCAACAGCTCTGGTCGCAACAGGTTGGATCATGGCGTCGTGACTGGCCCTGCCGTCACCGCCATTATGGTGCCACGCCGCGGCCGCTGCCAAGACGCACAGCCGGAACACAGCGGCCCCCGCTCCCCAAGTTGCTGTCAGTGATGACCTGGCCATCATTTGCATCCCCGCTCCTGCCCTCGCCCCCGCTGCCGCCGGCCCCCTGCCGGCTCCCTGCCGGCCCCCTGCCGGCCCCCGCCCCTGTCCCCATCCACCCCGACCTGCACCACCTCACCTCGCGGACATCACTGCACGTGCTCGGCTCCATTGCAATTGCCCCTGGACTCGAAATCACAAAAACATTGCCACACCAGCTTAAGTCAGAGCAAGAGCGCAACCTGTCCAACATTACAGCTGCACGTGTGCGTGCACATGTGGGTGCTGGGCCCCCTGCAGGGAGGGGCGCGCACGCTTGCACTTGCCCGGCAGTGAGCTTACGCACTCCAACTACCCCGTTCTGGCAGTGCGAGTACATACCGTACCACCTGGAGACAAACACACACACACACGTGTTCCTGAGGCCTTCTCGCATCAGCACTGGGAGTCTCAGTGCAGAAGTTGCGTCAGAGGCAGCAATTACTCGTTGCGCTAAACAGGCGTTGACGTTCAACTTTGGCAGGGGCAGTGAACGGGGCAAAGGCCCTCAACGCAGCTACCACAGGCAAATCTGCCAACGGCTACCTTTTATGAGCAGGAAACAAGCGTGCATGGCTGCGCAAGGCATGGAAACACATATGAAAGGGAGTACTCCTGCATGTATCATGCATGGCGGCAGCAGCGATCACGCTGAGCGATGCAAACTCTCACCCAACAAGGTGCATGGCTGCGGGAGACTCGGAACCAACACCCCACGTCGTAACAGTCAAAGGTGAATGGTGAATGTTTCATGCTGAATCAGACAATCTAGGACATTCCTTACCCGCGCAACCACACCGATGCATGTGCAAACATAAATGGATTCGAGACAGGTTAAACGAAAATGCCCTGGTTAAGTTTGAACGCGGTGACACACGGACGAGACAGCCCGTGTTGCCCACCACATGGGGCGCGTCACGTGCAGCACGCAGGCCGTGTCAGGGGGGTGCACCGTTGCAGCCTACAAGTGTACGCTGATGCCAGCGTGGCAGGGAGCGGCTCATGGTGGCGCCGCTGACCTTCAGGTGTGGCCTGCTGCAGGCCGCTGCTGCCGGGGGCGCGGCCCTGTGCTGCCGCTCTAAGCCGCACCCAGCCGTGGACGGCTCACCCGATGCATCTTTGTTATGCATCCAGTAGCGCTGCCTACGATCTTGATGCAGGCGCATCTGATCTTGCTCTTGCTGCGTCAAGATGAACAGCGGCCGATGCGCTATTTGCATCCGCCAACTAATGTAGCAGCCGTGGTGCTGGCGGAACTGACCACATCTGCTGACGAGGATGGAAGGTGTGCCGGGGCTGTCCATGCGGATGACAGCCAGTCGGGCAGCGGGATGTGGCCCTGCACTGTCAGCTCGAAGAGACTGCGGACGACCTCCATCATAATCAAACAAGATGATCACCACCTCGTCATCCACCGATGTCTGCACGGCACACACAATAAACCAACACAGTAAACAATTAAACATGCACATACCACACGCACGGGTGAAGCTGCTGCCTCGCACTGAAAGGCGCACCTGCACCATATCTGCCCTCATGGAATCGGGCGAACAATACCGTTCAACAACACGGGATCGAGGACAACGGCATGCGAGGCATGATGGGTAGGGAATGACACCTGGCACATGCCGCATATGCATTGCGACAGCCCACCATCATTGCAGACAAGCAAATGACCAACAATTACGGTAGCCTCCAGTCCACACTGTCACGTTGACAAGGCAAGCAAGCAACCTGGTGCATCAGGAACAGCTGGCACTGTACATGCAGGCCGCCAAACAATCAGTGTGAACGCATTCACTGGTCGCTTACGCTGAACAATTGGTCACATGTGACAAGGAACAACTGCTGTTTAGCACATACCGTATGCTTTTCAGGCAAGAATCCCGGCGATGTCGGGAACGCACGACAATTATGCACTGATGCTGGATTTGTGCCCAAGGAAGGACTCACGTGTGATCGTGTGAGGTCCAGCAGGAAGCGCATGTCACCCAGCAGCGGCGCCAGCTGCAGCAGCAGCGGCAGCGCACACGGCATCCAGTGTCAGTGCGTCACACAACAAGACAACACTTTCCTGGCGGGCGGCGCGGTCAAAGCACAGCGTGTGGCATGGGCAATGCCGCAAGCGCTATGCCACTGCTGCTGCAGAGTGCGAGCCCAAGCCCCACCGCGCGTACACATATGCTGGTATGCAGCATTTGCAAGAGTTGCCTCCGCTGTGTGTAACGCAGGGGAGGAATGGTGGACGCAACGCTGTCAGTGTCAACCTGCAGATGGGGAGCTAGACGTTGCCCGCATGTCTGCACGCAGGCAAGCATACACACATCTGCAATTCTTGTGCCCTGCATGGCCTAAGACTGCTACACTCACTGCTGCCAACGCTGTCCTGCATTGACTGAAACAGCATGATGAGCTCGGCCATCTCCTGCTGGCACTCCTCCGCTGTGGGGTTCAGCCGGCTCTGTCCAAAGTCAATGAACCAGACCTGTGGGCATGCATGTACCAAGCACGGTGACAGCCGCCTGATGCCACCAATGTCGTCTCACCGGCACTAAGCTGCAAGAAAGCCACAAAACAGTGACAAACGCAGACGTATGTCCTCCATCCCGTCACCTGGCACTGATTCTGTGCGTCTTTGGAGTCCTTCATGTCCAGCAGAATGTTCTCCTCGCGCACATCACCATGCAGTACGCCCAGCGCATGGATGCGCGCCAACGCCTGCAGCCATGTACATGTGCTGGTAAAACGCGTACACAGGGCATTGTTCAACGGGACAACCACAGTGGCCGGGGCACGGCAGCATGTTCATTACCTCCTGCGCGTGCGGCATCGCATCGCGAAGCGTCCGGCTGGGGTGTAGCCCTGACACTCGTGCCATGGCCAGGTACACCAGGCCATCACGGTGGCTGAACTCAGCATGGAATAGCTGCGGCACGCAGTCGCCCTGGAGTGGCTTGAGGTGCTCTGCACAACACACCACCAAAAGGGGCAGTGGCGATTGTGGGGCGCCCGCCTCGCAACGAGGCTGCCGCAACGCATGATAATGCTGTGTGGCGCTAGCTGCCCTGCTCAGCCTTACCCATGACCGCAGCTTCGTGCTGCAGCTGCTCCACAAGTAAGAGCTCCTTGCTAGGCTCTGCCAGCTTGACTGCGGCCTCCAGACCACAATACCTGCGTGCAGACGCATTGGACAGCATCGGGCCTGTTGATGCTGGTCGGCTTGCACTGCATTGAGCCTTGCTACCGTGCTTGCACTTGACCCAGTGCAAAGCCACAGTATGCCGGGCCGCAGAGAGCATTCACTGCAGCAGCACGGCTAGGCCCATATACAGTGCCTGGTGCAGGTAACAATGCTGTAGCGGGACACACGCACCAGCCAAGCAAGACGTCGCCGCTCTCGCCAGACCCCAAGACGGTGCTCGTCAGCAGCAGAGAGCCCCCGGGCACTGCCAAGCTGGCGATGGTGGTGTGCTGGGCTAAGCTCTGCTGGATCCCGTGCACTGCAGCTGGCTGCTGAGAGCTCCCGCCACTGGTACCCGCCGCCGCCGCCGCTGCTGCAGCGGCGGCCATACTGCTGCCTGCAGTCCCTGCTGGTACCTGACACCAGGCCCTGTACTGCGCTTCCAGTCGGTCCTTGCTTTCCATCCAGGCCTTGTGCACCATGTCTGCACACATGCAGGTGCAAGTCTCTGCCGTTATGTGCAGCCGCTCGCCCCACACATATGTTGTCATTTGTCGCAAGCGTCGCCCGCAGTGTTCACACCCCTCGTTTATATGAGGAACGACTGCATGCTGCCTCAACACTCACAGAACAGCATCTCGCGTTGGCTGGGGTTGGATGATGAGTTGCGGATGGCGGATGACACCGCGTACACGTCGTTGTTGACCTTTTTAATGCCGTACAACTCCAGCCCGGTTGACACCCAGGTGTAGCTCCAGTTCTGCACCAGTCCAGGCAGGGTGCGCCATGACATGAAGGCTCAAGCCTCGGCAGCCGCAGTATAATACACAGCAGTACAGCACACAACATATTCACGCACGTGACACTGGCAATATAGACGAGGTGACAACCATTTTGCCCACACGTGGTTGCTATGCTGAATTCGCACTATGGGCCATGCCGGCATGGCTGATGGGCAAAGGCTTGTGCAGTGCAATCAGCGTCATCGTCCCCCTTCTGCTTGCCTGGTCGCCATCTGGCGGGAGCATGCGCCGTGTGGCCAACAGGCGCATGCTCCCCCCAGATGAGCAATCAGGTCCTGATGCAACATAACATGACATCAGCGTCATGGCATTGCGCAGGCAAGCACAGGTATACAGGTGCGAAGGTGTGTAGGGTTTAGGGTTTAGGGTAGGGGCCCGCATACCTTGGCTTTTGCATAGCTGCACGCCTGCTGCAGCACACAGCAGACGTTGGGGGACGTTAGAAAGTGCAAGTCCAGGCGCCCCAAGTTGCGGAGCACAGAGGGCGCCTGCGAAGGTATGACAAAACAGGGTTGGTTTGCTGATGTCCGTGCGCTAGATGTTCCATGCCATGACACATAGTGCTCGGCAGCAATTGGTGGCCCACCCATGACGCACAGCAGCAACACCTGTACTGGGCACCCCTGTTGTGCATTAGCAACTGTGGGTCGGTACACAACGGCATGCAAACTGCAATTTAGTAGCAGCGGCGCTGATCAGCCTCCACTCACCTTGCCCTCGCCCCCCATGAAGTCGTAGCCGTCGACTGACTCTGCTTTATCGTACCACCACTGAAAGTCCGGCAAGCCCTCAACCTTGTTGCTGCGCGCTTCCAACGTCAACCTCACAGGGCATCCGCAGCGCCGCAGAGCCACCTGGACACCCTTTCCAACGTCGAGCTCCCACCTGCATGTGTGCAGCACACTCACGGTCTCCTGGCAAGCGCGCATGTATTGGCGACATGACTTCACCAATACATACGAGTTTTTCAGCAGTTCAAACAGCAAAACACCACCAGCAAGCGAGTAGTTGCTACATGCAACCACCACTCACCGGGAATTGATCATGCGCTCCGAGCTTAGGGTTGCCTGGCGATCGTCCTCTGTGACTGCGGCGGTCAATGGCAGCAAACGTGCGGTAAGCATTTTATGCAAATGCACAATGTAAGCCATAGCGGCAGCATCAGCTGATGCAACATATGTCATGGGTGGATCAACACACACATACATAGGCTGTGGTCATACAGTACATGGACTTGCGGTGCCACTCGTGTTTGCACACGTTAGGGGCACTCCTGACGATATGGTAGCAGCCAAGCCTAATCAACACTCACGCTGCGCGCGCGGGTCGCTCTGGTCCACCGCGCCCTGCAGCTGCTGCGCAACATACGCCGACACCACATGTTGGAGGTCCTGATCTGGCCAGGGCACCACCACCAACTCAAGGTACGGCCGCTTGTTGGTGCTGCGTGTGTCCAAGTCAATCTTGGGGTCCAGCACCGGTGCACGCAGAGCCTGCAGGAGGGCCGACCCTGCATGGTGCAACAGACATGGCAGGAGCAGCAGGCACATGCATACAGGCCGCATACGTGCACATGCGAGGACAGTTGCCGCTGCTGCACCGCACAACATAACTCTTTCC
Organism: Chlamydomonas asymmetrica; assembly: GCA_001662385.1. Lineage (NCBI taxonomy): Eukaryota > Viridiplantae > Chlorophyta > Chlorophyceae > Chlamydomonadales > Chlamydomonadaceae > Chlamydomonas > Chlamydomonas asymmetrica. The sequence goes on along the minus strand of BDDA01000445.1, from coordinate 30,975 downwards.
CAACGCTATGAGGGCGCTGACCAATGCCCCACCTGCAGCAGCAGCCAACGAGCTTGGGCCAGGCCCTGCACCGCCAGCTCCTGCACCCATACACGCAGCGACCTCAGGAAGGGTTGACGGTCACATCCACGACGTGAGTATGGCACATACAAGCGATGCGCAACGTGAGAGGCTGCGAGCTTGCACAGCATGCACAGGTTGAAATTTGAACCTTGTGGTCTTGCAACCCTTTCGGTCATGGCAATGTGGATGGCATGATCTCATGCTCTCGAGCTGCCTGTGAGGTCTATGCGGCTCTCGTATGCTGCGTCAATACACGCACCCATCCAATTCCACACCGTGGTGGTACTCATGATATGCTCCGGTTGCAGGCACATGGGAAGCCTGTGTGCGGAATACCCACCCTTCAGGACACCAGCAACTGCCTTCCTACCATGTCTAGCACAATGGCGGTGCCCAACGGGCAGGCGCGCACACAAATGGGCAGCCCTGCCGCGGTACCCACCAGGCGCGATGCCTCCTACTCCGCCTGTTGACCACGCGCCTGCAGCCAACAAGGGGCGCATGGCACACCATGCGGTCAGGGCTGTGGGCAAGTGCGCACAAGAACGCATGACATCCAAACCCTGCTGGCTGGTGTCGTGTTGGTAAAAGCGCCAGGTGCGCATGTGCTCCTTTTGCATTTTGGAGCAAGTGGTTTGTCAGAGTGGAGCGATATAACATTCATCGGTGTCCAATGACAGTGCAGGCACCTCAATTGTTGATTAGGTGCACCCTCACCTTCCGCAAGCCGGTTCTTCTCCTTACGGAGCTCTACCAGCTCCTGCCGCAGCGCTAAAAGCAGCTGATGCCACAGGATGGCAAAGCCATCCTGTTCCTGCTGGTTGGCCTGCTCTATGTTTCGCTCCAGCTTATTTGCCTTCTCCTCAATCTCCGCAATTTTCTGCTTGACACCTTCCACTGTGTCGGCCATTTCTCCTGCACCGCAAAGCCTCCTGCACCGCAGAGGGAAGCTGGCACTCAAGAGTTATTGGCCAGCAGTATGTTCTGTGACCACCTAGTCAAGAAGGCACCACAACCATCACATCCTGCGCAAAGAACTACGCTTGACAGGAAGGCCAAGCAGGGCAAACGTGCAGGCCAGGAGGTCGTTTGTTAGTTGATGCGCCATAATATAGCAAAGATAAGGACTTATGCACTGTTCCGCTTGCTCATGCTGCCTGCACTTGCCAGATGATGGTGCTTGCAGCGTGCTACTGTAGTTGCCTCGAAAGCGTGCAAATGAACATTTTGCCAAAGTTGCGCACAAAAAGCAAACAAGCTAGTGCATTCATGCGCGACTGGCCATACCCAAACCAAAGTCTGCAGGCAGGTTGGCTTGCACAAGAGTTGCCGCTGTGTTGTGCCGCACTGCACCTTCTGTGCAACTCACCCAGCTATCGAGGCGGCAGCACGTAGAGCAAGCGTGATGATAAGACCGTAAGATATGTAGAAGGACCTTTGTTTGGCACTGGATGCACTCCCGACCTGCAGAAGGCCTGTACCCACGGTGTTGCGCACAGCAGCAACGGAGGGACTGCAGCATGTCACGCGATGAACACAGCCCTGGCGGAAGCCTGTTGGTGGGCGTGGTGGCACTGTGCTCAACAGCACCAGCAATGCGCTGCCACCCACTGCTACGGAGGCGTGCTGAAGCACAACCCAACAGATCGAAGAAAGCAGGTTTGTGTGCACACATTACCCGAATTGACGCTGTTGGAGGTCCGCCCCCACTGCTTGGTCTTCGGATCCTAAGTCGTGTCAGCTCACTGCCAGGTAGAAACACAAGCTCTGGCCACTATCAAGGTTCCTCCGCCACAGCCCACTTCTGCGTTTCACAGCAGCCAGACAAATTGCACATGCCTTCAGGAGTGATCCGCCAAAGACCGCAAAACCAAAGAAACACGCCTATGATTACAGCAGAGAGTAACTTGGCAACTGGGAGTAGCCATAGCCACAGCAACCTCACCTCCTACCTGGTGCCTCCAGCCCCACAAGCCCAAACCATGATTCGCACCACAAGAGCGCACAGCGAAAACCCTCACAGACAGTCACCTCGTCAGCTACTACCACCACCAAAGCAAAATAAAGCCCTCAGGTGCATACGAAATAGCATACCTCAGTCAGGCGCTGTCACCAGTTATGCTGCTCCTTCGGAAGCCAACGCACAGCCAGGCGAAGAAAGCCTTCGGCAAGCAGCAAAACAAGAGCAAAGGAACGTACGATAAACAAGCACAGGAGGGCCCTGTACTATACACCCATTTCTGCAATAGACGGGTCACAGTGCAGTGAACACACACACATGATCCCTCGGTGCACCGTCACAACCCTTGCGACCGGTAGCAGTGTGGCACTACCAAGGGTGACCAACACCATTAAACACCTGAACAGAAAATGCTGCCATATGGTCAGTTTCATACCTCACTTGCTCAGGGACAAGTCCATCACCGCGCTTCTCTTGTTCGAACCACAACAGGTCCCAAGCCAACCGTGAAACAACCCGACGAAGAACCTAGAAACCCAAAGAAAGCGGGCAGGCAGTGTGGCTTTGTTGTTGGATTTTTAGTCTGAACCAAGGAGACAAAGAAGGCTGTGTCGACATGCCTTGTCGACATACGATGGCAGAGTCGTGCGATCCAGGCTTGCATGCTGGGTTGCACGCCGCAGCGTCACCAGGCCCTGCGCGTGGTTCACCCACAGCGTGGCCGCCCCCTTCCGTAGTGACACCAAGCCAAACTGCTCCATGGGAACTCCCAGCTCCGCTGCCACGTACTGCAGTGCTGCCCTGAGCTCGCTGTATTGCATGTCTTTCTCGCCGCGCGCCGAAGGAAACAACGGCGCTGCCTCGCTCTGCTGGATGCACGCTCCGGGCTTACGGTCCATGACCTGCTGCACAAAACGTGCCACCCCCTCGCCCGTGGCTGTGTAGGGCCCGAGCGCGCCCATCGCCATCAGGTGCGCCAAGAGGTACAGCGCGGGCTCGTCTGCGGCATCGTGACGCGCACTCTCATCCGCAAGCAGCCACATGGATAGGCGCGGCTCCTGCACCATCTCAGGGGCGATGCTGGATGGCACCAGTGTCGGTGTGCGCTGGCCCTTCGTGCGTATGGCATCCACCTTGTTGGACGACACACCACCGTCCCCCTCACGCCACAGCAGCTGCACGCGCGACAGCGGCAGCACAATGGCGTCGCGCCACTGGGCGCACCGCCCGTCGTCACACGACCGTGCTACCTGGCCGGGCCTGCCCGCATTATACGCCACCAGCGCTGTCATCGCCGCATAATGCAAGGCCCGCTTGGGAGATGCGCTGGCCGCTGCCAAGAACGGTGGCGAAAACAGCGCCCGCAGCATCTGTACTAACAGCTCATGGCTGATCGCGCCCTTGGTGTTGCGCTTGGAGCCGAACATCGCGCCCACCTCCCGAGCCAGTGCCATGACTG
>BDDA01000445.1:8229-26468 GCA_001662385.1 Chlamydomonas asymmetrica | reverse complement strand
GGACAGGACGAGGCTGACCCCCTGGGGCCCGGAAACCCGGCCGGGACAAAGACAGGGACAAGGACAAAAGAAAGGCGAGGAAAGCGAGCAAGGCCAACACCTCCAGCCCCGCCGTCATTGCGTGCATGTCTGTGGCCCCACGTCCCTTATCCTCGACCGCTGCAAGAATGCCATGCATGACAGCCTGCCCAGCTCCATGGGGTGCAGCAGCGACTGCTGTTCCCCCCACTGCCGCCGCTTGCATGCGCATCCTGCGATTTGCGACGGACCGCTTGCATGCCAGGTACGACATTGACCGTGACATGCGCCTCTCGGTTGTCCCGCGTGAGCAAGTGAACGCCCTGCCACCAGCGTCCACTGGTGTCCCCGAGTACCGCTCCATCGCTGTGTAGCGCGCAAACGACAGCAGGAAGCCCACGGGGTCTGCGCTGTAGTCTTGCAGCGCGCTCTCCACAGCCTCCCACCCGCGCCCGTGCACGTGGTAGTACGATACCAGCAGGCTCAGCACCTCTGTGTAGTGCTTCAGGCGTGCCGACGAACTCAGGTCCGAGTCGTACTTGGCCATGCGTACCACCAGGCGCTCTGGTGCGGTCGCCATCCACGCCGCTTGCTCCTGTACCCATGCTAGCGCCCCCACGAGCCCGGGCACCAACACTGCAGCCAGGAAAAAGGAAGGCACGCACACAACAGATAAAACAATTGTCAACGCTCCTGTGCCACCAGCGTGTTCCTGCTAGGACACGCCACAACAGTCGATGGCCGCATGCCTGCCTCAGTGTGCCTACATCGCAGCCCAACCTCCAGCCACAACCCCAACGCTCCGCAAACACCCCTGCCATCATGGGGCACCTCCCCGGTGGCCCTCCATGCACCTGAACCAATGCAGTCTGCACAGCCCTGCACACGCCACCGCCTCCCTAGACACTAACATACCGTACACACCAGCCCCACTCACAGCTCGGGGGACGCCCCGCAACCTTGTGTGGGAATGCCCGTTTCCGCGCTAGGACCACCGCTGTTACGCTCGGCGCCGCTGCTCCCGCCGACGCTGACGCCGCCGCCACCACCGTCGCCGCCGCCGCAGCATGCACAGCTCCCTCCAGGCCGGCACCGCTGCCGCCGGCAGGCACGTCTCTGCCCGTGCCGCCGGCCTCACACTCTCCTGTGGCGCCCAGCGCATTAGACGTGGCAGTGCCACCGCCGATCCGGCCAGCATCCATGCTTGCTTGCATGCTGCCCACAACCGCCAGCAGTACGCTGAGCTCAGCCTCAGGCTCCAGCAGGCCTCCTGCTGCCGCGTTGCCTGCAAGCACAACATCCAAATCCACTTGACCGTCATGCTCTCGACAACATTCTCTGCCCTGCCCCGCACCAGCCCGCAAACCACACTCACCCCTCATTCCCACCGCCACTGTCACCAGCACTGCAGTCGCCACTATCCACACCCTCACCCACCTGGTGAGCCAGCAACGTCCACCTCATCGGCGTTCATCTCCGCCAACTCCTCTGCGGTGAACCAATCGTCTGGGTCATCGGACAAGTCATCATCTGCACGCGCGGGGCATCACACAACTCTATCAGGCACGCACAGTTGAGCGCCAAAATATCACCACCACTCGCCACTCTCACCATTGCCTCCCACACACACAGCCAGACACTTGCCCACTCGTGCATTGCATGCACCGTTCGTGATGCACCCAACAACGTGATGCACCCAACCACATAACCCCCACAAGCCTTACAAACCCCTGCCAGCAGCGCCCTCGTGACCTCCCGGCAACGGGCCCCGGAAATGTCCCTCCCCGAAACCGCACCTGACAGCAAAGGTGGCATGCCGTCAAAAGCCTCCTCCTCCGCCCTGAAATTGTCATCGTCACCGCCCATCACCGCCACAGCAGTTGCCGTTCCTCCTGCACCATGGAAGCCAGCCATGCATGCAACAGTTGCCACGCGTATATGTTGCAGGATCGCCAGTGCTGGTGCCGGCAACACTAGCAAAACGATAAAATCTATATATATAATAACCTAACAATGCACGCAACCCGCCTGCACGCCTTCCAACCACAAACAACCTCAGCGCCACCCCTGTCACTACCTATGTCACTCTGTACCTGTGTCACACAACAACAACAGCACCTGTGAAGCATTACAACCAGGCCTCACCCAAATTCCTTGCACCCCAGCCTGCTGCTGCCCACCACCCCCCACCTCACCTGCTGACAGCAACCGCTCTGGAAGCCCTAGCCAGAACGCCCCCACTGATTGAGCGTCCACGAGCCCCTGCCTATGCTCTCGGCGTTGTCAACACTGCCACCAAGGAACCGAATCGAACGAAACACGCACTGTCACACTGTGCGCGCAAACGCGCCTCGCTGTCGCTGCTCTTGTACCAGTTGTCACCGGTGCAGGGGCCAATTCAGCGCACCAGTCCCTCCCTTACCAGCAACGCGCCTTGCGAAATGCTCGTCCCGTTTTTGCCATCCAAGCCTCCCTCCACCATTCTCCATTTTTTCTCTTCTGATTATTTACCAACATCCAGCCAGGGGCCTCCCGCATGGTGTGAGCCTTGTGGCTGCATGCATGGCCACACACACCAGCCACGCTTCGTGACCTCAGCAGCCAATGACCCAACACACACCACATCATCCTATACCATGCAATCCAACACACCATCTACACTATCCAATACACCATCAGGGCATGCAGCCGGTTGTCAAGCTGTTCACAACTGCCTCCACTGCCAGCCTCACCAGTATGCGTGAAATCGAGAGCTACCATGCACCATTTGCTCCCCCGTCTGGGCAGCTGACTGCGCCATGCGCGCTGCTGTCTTGCATGTGGCTGTGCAACCTGACGAGTCTGCGGGTCGGCCGCCTGGAGGCGGCTAGCTTGCAGCAGTTCTGCGCTCTGCTGCCCAACGCTCAGCACCTGCCAGCACTGCAAGAGCGCCATGTCAGCAGCGGCGGTGACGGGGCCAGCGCTGGCAAGCAGAGCATTGCCTATCCCATCGAGGCATGTACGCGTGCACACGCTGGGGGTACGCTGGTGATCCGCGCCTCAGTAGGCGTTTTATTGTGTGTTGCTACCTGCCAACAACTCTCACTACTGCATTCTTCACTACACCCGCCATGCGCCCCTCTCCTGCCGCGCCCATGCACTGTCATGGACTCAGGACGCACTTGCGCGCAGCGGTAGGTTGCTAGAAAGAAGAAACAACATTAAAGAAAGAAGCCTTGTTGTTACCGCAAATGAGGTACACACTGTACAGTATTGCAGCCGCTGCATGGCGGCCCTGCTCGTGATGATTTCACATCCAGGTGTATGCGGCCTGAACCTGCCTGACGGGCTGGCTGAATCGGTACGGCGCTGTTTGGTGGGTGAGTGTAGAGGGTGTGAGATAGGGGTGGCTCTGGAGAGCGTTCGGGCGGGGGTGGGTGGGGGGCGCACAGTACAACACCGCACAGTACAACACATTCACACCGGATGCAACATTGGATGCGTGCGTATCACGTGCATGCTGCGGGGTGAGGGGAAGCACATGCCACGTACGTGACTGCATTCGCAGAAGGACCGTATTTGAAGGTTCCCGCGTTTGCTGACGCAGCCGGCGTGTTGCCACCCGCCTACTGCACTCATGCGCACCAAGCCCGGCGTGATGCCGTCCATCAGGGGCAACGACTGCGTTGATTGACTTTGCCTTTTTGGGGGGGGGGACGGGAACGGCTACGGGCTAGGACACCGCTGCCGCCGCCATAGTTGCACACGGCAAGGCGACATTATCCGAGCTCGTTGTTTCCCAGACCCTGCTGGTTTGCGCTGCTGTTTGGTACTCCCCGCCAACAACAGCGCGCAAATGCAATCATTTGCCACCTTCCCGTTCTTAGCACCTGCACAGCTGTGACGGCAGCCATGCCAGGTCAGCCAGGTGCATTACGGTTATTTACAGCTGTGGAGGAGGTGTTTGTACCCACTGTTCAACCGACTGTGCATGCATGTATACAATGCCTGCCTGCCTGCCTGCCTGCCTGCCTGCCTGCCTGCCTGTACACACAGAGAGCGCCAGGGATGGCACTGGCTGCAGCGTACATGCATGCGATTGCCTTTGAGGATCTGGCCGGGGTCGTTCAGCGGTCTGTTAATCCTCCCTTTTGGTCCACACTATTCACACACGGGTTTGCCATACTAGCCTACCTGCTGCATGCACATTTGCGTGCTGAGGCGTGTAAATGCAGCCATGCAAGCGCTTTGCTGTTTGGTTGACTCCAGAGTCTAGGCAGCCAAATGAGTAAATGACCCATTGACCTCACTCGCCAGTAGCCCTCTCGCATGCGTCAGGCAGTGTGCTGGATGCCAGGCGCATGCGCATGCGGAGGCAAGGGGAGGAGCGACTGGAGGGATGGGGCAAAAGATTGGGTGCTCCAGGGTGGGCGCGGGCGGATCGCGGTACACTGATGGACCGCGTCGGCCCTTCACTCGCAGGATGCACTTCGCTTGCAGCTTGCAGCATAACCCACTTTCACAGCAGAGACAAACGCTTCCAGTTGCGCTTCCATTACGACAACACTTTCGTGCCAGTGTCCCCTTTTTTGCAGGGCCCCTGCTGGCTGTGCCTTTCCCTAAGGTCCAGTTGCGACTCCACCCCTGGCTGTGCTCTCGGGTCGTGACAACAGCACCAAGGAGGACTTGAGCAAACAGGCGTCCACAAAGCAAGCCAGGTGGACGCATCTGCGTACGCAGTAGGGCCGCAGGTGAGGAACAAGAACTGAGCATGTAAACCATCTGTTGTTGTTTAGTGGTGACAAAGTTCACCGCCCGGCACGCAACACAGGGGTCTGCTTGTGGGGACCAAAGATTCTTACCGCGTGCACCCCGGTTCTTGTCGTCGGCGGGGTCTTGCGTGGAACAGCATCCTGCTTTCCTTGCGCTACGGTATGCAATGCCAGGCAACCAAATGTGTCTTGCAAGGAACCCCGCGAGTTTTCCATGCACATGTTGGAACATCTCTGTATTTGTGTATGTATTGTTTGTGTTTGTGTGTGTGTGCGTTTCCACAATTGTTTCCACCAGCCACGCTCCTGCTGCGAGTGAAAATAACGGAACAGCGTTAAAGTTGCTACACTGTCCGCAGCTTCAACCTTGTTGAAGTGGCTACACTGTCCGCAGCTTCAACCTTGTTGAAGTGGGGCATACAGGGCACAAGATTCGTGCACCCACGAATCATGCTCCACATATGTATGTATCCCCACAGCACGCCTGGTGGCAGCATTGCCACCGACAGTGATCACTACCGGTCGTCGTGTGCAGTACTAGGTGTGAGTGCGTCGCCTGTTGGTAGATGGGGTTGGTAGCTTGACACACAGCCACCCCCTACACACCCGCCCACGCCTCATTCTAACGCGCGTGCACCCCCCCCCCGCCCCAAACCCACCCCTCCTGCCTACCTGTTGTGCCTTCTCTTTGCAGTGCTTGCAGGTGAGGCGTACACACCTCCATGCTCTGCGGGCACCACCAAGGCACCGCTATCTCCTTTACATTTCCTTCACACCGTCGTTATCACTGTCAGGAGCCTCAGCACATCAGAGTCCTGCAGGCAACGGCTGACGGTGGCGCTAGACCATGGCCACCAACAATATTGCGCCACAGGCGGGTGGGTCACAGCTGGACGCTGTCGCTGACGACGTCGTCTGTGCATTCAGCCGCTTACCGGACGATGTCATGGAGCTCATTTTCGCACCCCACCGTGTGAACAAGGGCGTGAGGCTGGTCTGCAAGCATTGGCACGAGTGCTACACGCATAATGTCACCGCCATGCGAAGCAGCGCCTGGCAATGCAGCTGGGCGGCACTGGCGCTGCGTGGCCCTACCAACGTCCTAATCAGCTGCTCCCTGCCTCGTTCACGCGCCTAGGCCTGATTCAGCTGCAGAGACAACACTATGGCGGAGCATCGACAATGACGGCAGCCCTTGCCTGCTTGCGCAGCAGCAAACACGTGCACGCGACGCTCACACACCTGCACGTCGACGTGCGCGAAGCGCGTGGCGGTGACGTTGCAGCACAGGCCGAATGCGCATCAGCGCTGGTGGCGCTCATCTCCGAGCTGTCCAGCCTACGCACCTTGGCCTTGCGTTTCGACTCTGTTGACGAGCTTTCGGCCCCTAGCGTCACCATGGCAATGCAAGCGCTGCGCTGCCCGGCCCTGGCCGGCCTCGTGCACCTGGACCTCAGCCATTGCAGGCTGGATTATCTGCACGCTGGTGAGCTCGGCAACCTGCTGCTCAGCTCAACCCACCTGGCAGGCTTGACGCGGCTGGATCTGGCAGGTGTTGGGCTGTCACCAATCGGCTGGCAGTCAGTGGCGACATCGCTTGCGGCAGCCACGCACCTCTCTTGCCTCCACCACATCGACATGGACACGTCATCATCACCTCTAGATGAAGGCACCCTGGGAGCTTCGTATAATTGGATCCAGGTGAAAAGATCTGAATTAATTATCCAGATTATGTCTGTGCCCAGGATCGTGGCATCAATCACCAGCCTGAACCTGTCTGGATTATCCTTGTACGATGGGGATATCGCTCGCCAGCTGTGCGATAAGCTGCGAGACCCACACCTGTCCGGACTGCGAGAGTTGGAGCTCAGCGGATGCAACACATGTAGCACACGACGAAGACTTGGTTGCAAGACTGGCGTGGACTATGTTGTGCGCACGCTCACCGGATCAACGCACCTCCGCCTGACAAAGCTCAACCTCGCCGCCAACAGCGTGTTCACGGGCGCAGGTACCGCGGCGATGCTGCGGCACGGCAGCCATCTGCATGGTTTGACGGAGCTGCACCCACCCAGGATAAGGGACCTGGGACCTGGGGGCCTTGCGGCGGTGTTTGACGCTCTGGCGGCTACCACCGGCCTCCGTGCACTGCAGGTGCTAGACGTGACGGATCAGGTTCTGCCAGGGCCCGCATCGCAGGCGCTTGTCAAGGCGCTGCGGTCCAAGCACCTGGGCAGCCTTACGCGGTTGTGTTTGCCCAACTGTGTTTTGGGCTGGCAAGGCATGCAGCCGCTGGTAGAGCTGTTTGCAGGCGCATGCGTTGCCAGCCTCACTGGTCTGCGTGAAATCGATGTGGACGATGAACCGAATGCGCCATTCGCTCCACCATCTGGGCAGCTGACTGCGCCATGCGCACTGCTGTCTTGCACATGGCTGAGCAACCTGACGAGTCTGCGGGTCAGCCGCCTGGAGCCGGCTAGCTTGCTGCAGTTCTGCGCTCTGCTGCCCAGCGCTCAGCACCTGTCAGCACTGCAAGAGCTCAGTGTCAACAGCAGCGATGCATGGGGCAGCTCTGGCTTTGAGGCGTTGGGCACTGCTCTGTGTGCTGCCACAGCGCTGTCACGCCTCCACGCGCTGGGGGTACGTGGTCCGCGTCAGGGACCATGCTGTGCGCCGCTTTGTGACGCGCTACGGGCGTCAACGCACCTTGCGGGGCTGCGCTGCATCGAGGTGTGTGCAAACGGTGCGGTTGTGCCGCAGCTGGCTGCTGCGTGCCAGGCCGAGCCACACCTGCAGGATGTACAGATCCGTGAGTGCATCAACACTTGGGGATTCTAGGCGCTAGCGGGCGTATGATCATCCTTTAGCTCCGCAGGGCAAGCAGGGCCGTTGACTGCCGGTGACTCAATAATCCACGCATTATTAACGTGTACCGTATCTGCAAGAGCACATACAGCTTGCGTGTCTACATAGGCGTGAGGTTCATCGTGGTTTTGCATCATTGGCATCATGGCAGAAGGTTTAGAAGGTTGCAGAACGTCAAGACGATGGGCTCCAGAATGTGGTACTGGTACACTGATACCAGTATGTACATCGTGTTGTGCACGCACATGCATGCAGCCTAGCGGCGAGAGGGTTGCGGGCTTTGCGCGGTAGGTTGTGCTTCGTCGCTGCAGTGCTTGCGCCGCACCTGTGTACCTTTTGTGCAGCTGCACGCATATATATGCTCCTATGCGTCCCTTCCCGGCCTGTGGTGCTTCTGGTGCTTCCACTACACCTTGAGCGTGCGTGCTGCGCTTTGCTCCCTCACGTCTTGCGTATTGTACCGCATGTACGAGTCTGGTGTTCACTCCAGCCTGACCTTCATCCCCTCATAACGGCCAAGACCATGGGCCTCGTCTGAGGGCCGCTCCATGTGCCGAAACCCTAAACCCTAAACCCCTAAACCCTAGGCTGGTGAGCCCGTTCTTTGTTGTCTGGTCCCCATCTGGGGGGTAGCATGGGCCGTTTGGCCGACACACTCCCGATGTAACGTAACATGACTGACCATACGCCGTACTTAGGTTCAGGGACTGGAGAAACACCTCGCCTCGCAAGTTGTAGGTCCAAGAGTGCCTTCCCATTTTGCTGCATGTAATACCGTATGTCGTAGCAAGTCAAAGCGGCACCTTGCTTGCACATCTTATTGTGGCGCTTGGCGATCCTCCGCATGTGTGTTGATAGTAAACATTTGTTCCCGTGGGGCCGTGCGGTGTGCACGATCAGGATGGAAACTGCGCTTGAAGACGGCAAGCGAGGTGTCTGGGTAGTCTGGGTAGTCTGGGCTGGTGTCTAGGTAGTCTGGGCTTACCTGGCGGCTACCGCAAAACGAGCAACGGTCTGATGACCGCAGAGGGTGGCTGACGTAAACGCGGTCTGCATATGTGTGTATATGGCCTGCCTGTAGCCCCGCATCTGCATGGTGCTGCACGTGTGTGCAGCAGTGCCCTACATACTTGCTAGCCTGTATACACCGCACCCTCTTCTGCCTGCCTGGTCCCCATCTGGGGGGAGCATCGGGGCCAACACGCTCCTGATGTAACATAACATAACATACATCACACCACACCACACATGCCCCTACACAGCCATGAGCGGAGGAGCACTGGGAACCAACCCTAGACCCTAGACCCTAGACCTTAGACCTTGAACCCTGAACACCTGTGGTAGCTGCGGGAGGCCGGCTAGGTAAGGACGGACGCCAGCACAGGACCATGAGGGCAAGCGCATGACAGTTGAGTGAGCCGCGATAGGTCCCACCCACCAAGCTCAACACGCTCACACCCCAGGGCCAGGAGCAACAAGGACTGGCAGCAAGGCAAAGCACAGCCGCAGCTAGCATGAAAGACCATCCGTTGGATAAAGCCAAGACGCCACCTCAGCGTGGGCATCCTTGCCTGCTTGCTACTTACCTGGTTGGCTTGCTGTGCTTGCTGGCTGTCGCCTTCTTCGTTTCCCGTCCTTGTCCTTGTCCTTGTCCTGGCCGGGTTTTCTGAGGGTGCTGGGGATCAGGCTCGTCTGTCCTGCTCGTGCTTGCTTCGGCAGCAAGGCCACGCTTTGTAACCTTTCCCGTTCGGAAAAAAAATGCATGCACCTCAGCGTGGGCATGCATGCACGCTGGTTTAACAGCGCACTCCTCCTCAGGGGCAGCGAGGGGCGGGAACGCGGGTTCAGAGTATCGGACATGTCCAGAAGTGCTTTGCCCTTATGCTGCTTGTAATACCGTATGCCATAGTAAGTCCAATCGGCACCTTGTTTTTTTTTTTTTTTTTGCTTGCACATCTTACCGTATTGTGGCACTTGGCGACCTCTGCATGTGTTTTGATAGTATACATTTGTTCCCGTGGGGCCGTACAGTGCGCACTATCAGGATGGAAGCTGCGCCTGACGATGGCGAGCGAGGTGTTTGGGTAGCCTGGGCTGATCCGGCAGTTGCCGCAAAACGAACAACGGTCTGATGATTGCAGAGGGTGGCTGCAGTAATCGCGGTCTGCATGTGTGTATATGGCCTTCGCATCTGCATGGTGCCGTACGTGTCCAGCAGCGCTCTGCCTGCTGTCCAGCAGCGCTCTGCCTGCTTGGCTGCATACACCACACCACACACGCCCCTGCACAGCCATAAGCGGAGGAGCACGTGGAACCAACCCTAGACCTGAACCCTAGACCCTGAACCGTAAACCCTAGACCTTAAACCTTAAACCCTAAACAGCTGCGGTAGCTGCGGGAGGCAGGCTAGGTAAGGACGGACGCAAGCAGAACTAGCAGGGCAAGCGCATGACAGTGAGCCGCGATAGATCTCACACACCACTGAGCTCAACGCGCTCACACCCCAGGGCAAGGAGCAACGAGCGCCGGCAGCAAGCCAAAGCACAGCCGCAGCTAGCACGAAACACCATCTGCTGGATGAAGCCTAGACGGCACCTCACCGTTGGCATGCATGCAGCCATGCACACTGAACAGCAGCACATTCCTCCGCAGGGTGCAACGGCGGCGAGGGGCGGGAGCGCGGGGTCTGAGTAATGGACACCACCAAATCAAGTGGCCAACCAGCGCTGAGCAATGTGAGAGGGCAAGCCGAGCTGTGCTGATGGGTTGCCTAAAAGTGCTGCTAGACCAAATGCCTTGTGCTTCTCATGTTGCTATGTGTGTGTAGTCAAGGCCTCTGTCGCAGGTCTGGGATGGGTGTGTAACAAGGGCGCCATCTGGATGCATATCACAGCATATGCCCTTTATGCTCCCGCACAACCAGCAATGCATGTGGGCCTGCCATTCCGCTGATTGCGGTGCGGGCGGGCAGGCTGCATGCGGCATGTAGTGCATGCCGGCGGGCGTGCGTGCGGGCGGGCGGGTGGGCGGGGCAGGCAGACATGCAGAGCCCGTGTGCAGGCAGCCCGTGCGTGTGCAGGCAGCCCATGTGCAGGCAGCCCGTGTGCGTGTGTGCAATCATGCGTTCGTGTCAGGCAGGCCGTGCGCATGTCCAGGCGGGCAGCAGGCCTGAACAGTGAAGAGGATGTGAACTAATGCGTAACTTCAACAGTGGGGCATGCAGCAGCTAGGAGCGCTGGCTGGCCTGGTGGGGCAGACTGGTGGTTGTCACCGTGCATGCATGGGGCTGCACGCAGTTGGGTATGTGTATGCCTGCTGCACATACCCATGACCATCAGCCTGCCCGGTACACAGCCTGCCCCGTCAGACATGCGGGAGCCGGCCCATGGATGTTGCAGCGTACCGTGTGGAGTGGTTTTGGAGCTCCATGCACCGTCCGACTCCTTCACTGCCAAGGCAGCAGTTGTATGCACGCATGTCATGCGTCTGAGTGGTCCCCTGAGCTCCCCGCTCTTGCTTGTATTGCTGGTTGCCGCAACGGGAACTAAGCTGCAGCAGATGATGCACAAAGGACTGCGTCACACGTGCTTCTTGCGAGTAATGAAGCAGAGTAAACTTGTCGTGCGCTGCAATGGCCACGACAGCGCTAATCATGGACATTTCCACATTCGTGCGCCGAGCGTCCTGTGTAGCGGGAACCTTACTTTCCTTCAATTTACTTTATTATCCTTGCTCCCTATGTAGCCTCTATACTTTTTGTTCTATTTTCTACTTTGTCTGCTTCATCTGCTTGTCGCTTTGCCCCTCAGGGCCTGCGCTCACCTGCAGTGCGACTTGCTGATTGTCACTGCTGCTGCTGCTGCTGCTGCTGCAGCCAGATTTAGGGTGCGTTGGCAAGTATCACACTGTGGCGTTGCAGCCTTTATTCGCCTCAAAGCACGGAGGCAAATAAGCTGACCGCAACTTCATTCCTCAACCGTCCTTTGCAACCGCGCTTAGTGGGGCTGCACTCTGCAGTGGGCGCGTTGGCAGGAGGAAACTGTTCCCTGGGGTTGGCTGACTGCTACCACCACTTATGGAGACAAGGTATGTCATGTACGGCAAGCGCCTTGCCACAATA
The DNA here is from genome assembly GCA_001662385.1 of Chlamydomonas asymmetrica. NCBI lineage: Eukaryota > Viridiplantae > Chlorophyta > Chlorophyceae > Chlamydomonadales > Chlamydomonadaceae > Chlamydomonas > Chlamydomonas asymmetrica. The sequence goes on along the minus strand of BDDA01000445.1, from coordinate 14,714 downwards.
CTTTTGGTGGTCGTCCACGCGGCCTCATCACCCGGATGTGGTGTGTTCGTGTTGCAGCTGCAGCACACCTGCCCTCGCTGCTAGATAGTGCATGCAGGCAGTCCTAGCTACAACAATCACCTACGGGCTTCTGATGGTGGACTCATTGTTGTGGTTCCGCGCAGCAGGTTTATCGCGGTTAGGCAAGCGAAAATAAAATGGACCACGGCAGGGCCCAGGCGACTCAACACACAATCAAGCCTGGACGGCGACGATGATGTTGATTGTTTGCAGCCTTGGGTGCAAGGTGAGTGCTTGCCTGCACGTGCAAGCGCCACTATCCTTACGGTCGGTTTGCATGCAGCGGTTTGAATAGGGGTGAGCCCTGAGCCCTTACTTCCTACTACTAGTATTAGTGCTGGGCCGGAAACACGGAAACTATACCTTCCTTGCTCGGTCCCGCAAGCACGTGCGTGCACTCGTCCCGCAAGCAACAGCTGCTGGTGCTGGCACGCTGCTCTTGCTCCCGCACCACTGTTCACATTGCTATGATTTCACAAGTCCCTTGCCACGAACGCACACGACCCATTTGTTTTGCCCCTGCATGCCACTTGCAGCATGTTTTGTTCGTCTGTTCTTGGCCCTGCATCTCTGCGCTCGCGCTGCAACCCCGCCGCTGCTGGTCTGCCGATCTCAACACTCCCACTCCCCCCTGGACATTGCAGCCGACCTCATTATCGCATGCATGTACTGCATGCATGCATGCAGTACACCCGGGTACACCCGGGCCCAAGTCACACACGCACACTCACGCACCAACATTCTTTCCATGCATCAACTTTTGACCATCGCAGACATCCTTGCTGGCCTGATTGGTTCACTCGGGTGATGCGAAATCATGAATACCGCACCCTTACACGCTGCGCCAAGCGCGCCCAAAGCGCGCCCAGTACACCATCGTACATACACGGCTTGCTGAGCTTGGCACTGTGGCGTTACGTACGACAAGCTGCAGTGATGTGCCGGTGCCCAGTGTGCGCCCGTGCTTTCCCCTGTCATGTGCCTGTGAGCGCACACCTGTGCGTAACGTTGCGTGTTTCTGCGAAGGTTTTTCAGACTCCTTCAGCGACGTGAATACGCAGCCCCTGCAAGAGGGGCTCAGCCGAATGGGCCAGGAGCTGGCTATGGGACTGACGGGCTTAGGCGACGGGGTGGAGCGCGGCTTAGGCCGCTTGAGTGACGGACTTCGTGACGGCCTGGACCGGCCTGGCAACGGAATTCGTGACGGCCTGGACCGCCACGGACAACACATAGGTCAAGGGCTGGGTCAAGGGCTACAAGGGCTGGGGCAGGGGCTGGGGCAGGGGCTGGGGCAAGGGTTAGGAGCGGTGGGCTGGGGCATCGGTCTCGGCCTTGCTGTCGTTGGGGCCTGCAGGGTGGCAGCCGCGTGGCTTAAGTATTCATCCGGGCGCAAGGACAAGTAGTGCCCTTACATGCCCTCTTGTTGGCAGATGCAGGCCATCATACATCCGCCACATGACACGCTCCCCATGCAACTTGACGTACATTCGCCACCGGAACATCCATTGTGCACGTTTGTCAAGGTCCAAATCAAAACCTCCCGCCACCCCATTGCCAGTATGCGCTCCTGGCTGCTGCTGCCACGCAGTCATCAAGCATGTGTTCAAATCCCCTTCACTGTTCAGACCTGCCCGCCCGCCCCACACGCACGGCCTGCCCAACCGATCGTCAAGTGCAATTTCTATCCTCATACGCATGCACACTGCACGGCCCCACGGAACGTACAAAGCACACTTCCTGGTCCTACGGGTTTGAACACACTCACCTTTCCATGCATCTACAAAGACCATGACTGGCCGGATTCGTTTGTGGGTGTGAAATAATGGATGTGAAATTATGGATACCGCCACCTTACACGCTGCGCCAAGCGTGCCCAGTACTCCATCGCACATACGCGGCTTGCATGACTGGGCCCTGTGGGGCTGCGTACGATGAGCGACAGTGATGTGCCGATGCCTACCGTGTCGCTTTTCAGTGTGCGCACGTGCTTTCGTCTATGACTTCCCACGTGTGACTTCCCACGTTGCGTGCAACGGTGTGTGACGCCGTGTGTTTATGCCAAGCTTGTGCAGACCCCTTCCGTGAGGTGAATACGCAGCCCATGCAAGCGGGGCTCAGCCAAGATAGCCAAGATGGACAAGATGGACAAGCCCTGGCTGCCGGCTTGAGGAGCCAAGGCGACCGCTTAGGCGACCGCTTAGGCAACAGCATGGAGCGCGGCTTGGGCAGCTTGGGTGACAGAATTGGCAACGGAATTCGTGACGGCCTGGACCGCAACGGACAACACATTGGTCAAGGGCTGGGCAAGATTGGTGTTGGCATCGGTGTTGGAACCGGTTTCGTCGGGGTTGGCATTTTTGCAGCCGCGTGGCTTGACCGGTCATTCCGCAAGGACAAGTAGGTGCACCGACACACTGAGTGCACCTCCAAGCACCCGCTTGTCAAACCCATTGATACCCTCCGGTGGTGCCACAACGGGTGTCGCGTTTCCAAGCAAGTGCAGCAAGCAGTCTCAAGCGGAAGATTCATATGTCGTGTTGTTTACTTGTTTTGCTTGGTGAAGTCGCGCCGCCGCCCCCCGCCCAGGCCCTGACGGACGAGTGAGCTGCACGTTCCGCATCACATCAAGACTACCATGCACGCTGCACAATCATCATGCTCGGAGGTCTGAACCGCTGCTCACACCCTTGTACATCACTCCTGGTTGCTGCCGCCCATGAGGCCATGACGCACTAGACGCACCCCTGCTCGCGTGTGTTGTTTTTTTATGCTTTGCTTATGATCATGAGGACACCATTTGCTTGAAAAGCGCGGTTGACTTGCACGCACTTTGAATTGGGTCGCAGGCTCAGCTGGACTAGCTGGCGCCTCAAAGACAGTCCCAACCAAGGACAAGCAAACTAGACTCAAGGCCCCCTTTGCACACCGTTTGCACACCAAACGCATCAAAGCAACAGTTGGCATCGATACGCCCGCTAGTAGGCTACCCCCAGCCATACGACATTCATGCTGCTAAAGCGGCAGCTGCGGCGTTGCTCACGCCTGCATTGGCTACTGCATGCAGCGCTACAGAGACGAGGCTCTTCCCGGATGCTATCTGTGGCGCTGCATGCGATGCATCACAGCGGTAGCGCATTGATGACGTCCCGGCTAAACTCCGCGCGTTGCGCCATGACGGCGCGAACCTCTGCGGCGCTCAGCCGCCACGCGCGCCCAGCGCCGCCGCCGCCGCCGCCCGACGCCATGCCGTCTGCATTCGGGCGCCACACCGCAGTGCGCACGAAGGCGTGTGAGGTTGCACCATGCCGCGGGGCCGGCGCGGTTGATTGTATGATCACATGCAAGTGGTAGCGTGCGTGCAGGCGTGCGTGACGGCCCAATAATGCATGTGCCTTGCCCTGTCCAGCGTCCACCCTGCAACTCCCTCCGCCTGGGTGCTTCAGGTAAACACTGCTTCATCATTCAATGTACAGCACGGCCCCATGCCATTCCAATACAACCAATACTGTACATCCAGCGCCCTGTATCATGCCGTCCATGTACCTAATGCGCACCACGCAACCATGCCGCATGTATTGCTCACCTGCCGCGCCGTCGTCGCCGCCGTCGCCGCCCGCGCCTACGCCGCCGCCGCCTGCCCCCCCAGCGGGTGGCGCCCAGTACTCCAGCACCTCGCGCTCCGCCTCCAGGCCAAGCAGCAGCGCCACCTGCGCCAGGCGTGCCAACTTGTCACGCACCGTGCGCGAGGTTAGCTCGCCCAGGCTGGATACCTGCGGCGGCAGCAGCATGCGGTGTAGGGTTCAGTTAGGGTTTAGGGCTGAGCTCTGAGCCCAGTTCTGGTTCTGAGCCGGGTTTGCCTTAAACCAGACCAGACTCGACTTGGGCTCGACCTGGGGAAAGAATAGACCTTATTCTACAGTGCGGCGCAGTACAGCCTTACAAGTCACCAACTTGCAATCTCGTCGTGAACCAGCGGTATCGCACGCAAAGCATCACTCAAAACCCCAAACCGGAATCCGCAAGCTCTCAACGCTCACCAGCCACAACAAACTCAAAAGTCGCAACCAGACTCTCAAAGCAACAAGCAATCGCGGCTTAACCCCCACACACCCAACCCCTGTGCACCGCTCCCCATTGACCTCCACGCCTCAGCCCCCGATTGCCCATATGCGCCTGCACCTGCACCCCTGCACCCAGCCAGCCAGCCATTATACTCTCATGTCAACCCCCCCAGTCGACTCCAAGGCTGTTCCAGGCAGCGAAACCCAGCCAGCCTGCCAGTCAGCCAGCCAGCCACCCACCAGCAGGCGCACGTCGCGGTCCAGCTGCAGGCCGCCCAGCTGGTTGAAGGCCTTGCGCGACAGCAGCGCCTCCAGCCGCGCGGACAGCTGCAGGGCATAGGGCATATTGGCAGGGCCGCAGCGCAGGCAACAACAACAGTCTGTGCGCGCCAACGCACGTGCGTGCGAGGGTGAAGGAGGAATGCGCAGCAGGAGCAAGGCGAGGCGGGGAGTGTTGAGTGATGTACTGATGTAGCGTGGCAATGATATCATCCCTGTTACGTAAGGAGCATTGTTATGTTATAAGTTTATAACACATCAGCAGAGTTACGGCCAAACGGCCCATGCTCCCCCCAGATGGCCACGCGACGACCAGATAATCAGTGGTTAGCAACGCGCAGCACGCAGCACCTCCACACACCTCCACACAGCCAGGGCAGCGCCTCCACTACCCGCCAGCCACATTTCAACACGCCACACATGCACAGCCGATGGCGCCCGCCCGATGCCTCTGAGCTGCGCCAATGCGGCGACCGCATGCAATCCATGCATCCAATTCACTTGGCTGTGGAGGGATGCCAAGCAAGGCGTGCACAGCCGCATACAGCCTGTCGCTCACCCTCACCCTAACCCTAACCCTCACCCTCACCCTCACCCTCACCCTCACCCTAACCCTAACAGGTACCCCTGCAGGCTCAAGCGACATAGCGGGCAGATGCGTTGCGCGAGTGCTGCAGGTCGGCGGCAGCTTCAACTCCAAAACCCTGAACGGAGCACCGCGCGCATGCACCCTGAAACCCTGCACCCTGCTTGTAGCACCGCATGCATTTCAATTTTCACAGCCTGAACCGCAGCACCGCAGCACCGCATGTGGTCCACGCACGCACCTTGTCCAGCAGGCTGTGGAAAAGCGCCTCCCAGTTGTTGTGGCTCAGGCTGGGCCGCAGCCAGGACCCCAGGCTCGCGAGGCAGCCCGCCAGCCGCCCCGCCCAGCCGCCGCCGCCGCCGCCCTCAGAGGCGGAGCTGTACTCAGACTCACTCAGCGAGTAGGACGCCTGGTGGCCACGACAAGACAAACGCAACCACAACAATCATGACCATGACCACAACCACAACCACAAGCCAATGGTTGCAAGCAAGACACAAGGAGACTGGCGCCTGGCCTGCAAAGCAATCAAGGCGCCCCCTCCTTTTACTCTTGCCTCGTTTTCAACCCGTCCTTCAGAGAAAAAGCAGCGGGAGTAGAAAAACGGGGGAAGCACGCAGCAAGAGGCGCCTCCCTCAGCACGCGTAAGCAGGTGCAGCAAGTACAGAGAACGTGAACACCGCGTGAAGTGGGCGTGAAAAGCAAGCCAAGGGGAAGTGAAGGGCTGCAGGGTGCTCTCACCGCCGCGACGTCGTCCAGGCAGGCGCGCAGGCGCGGCAGCAGACCCTCCGCCAGCGCCTCCAGCGCACGCGTGGCCAGCGCGCGGAACTCGCCGCCCGTCTTGCCCAGGTCAGCAAGCACGGAGCGCGCCCTGCACACGTTGGTTCAGTACAGCAGCAGTATGACAGCAGTACAACAGCGGGTACACGTCTGTAGTCGTAGGACATCCATGCACCAGGAGTGCCGTGGGGGTCACCTCCTTCCCCCTTCTCTCCCTTGTCGAGCGTGAGCCGTCTGGTGGAGTCATTTCGTCAGGCGCATCAACGGTAGGCCCTACACTTGCTCTTCTTACCCCCATGCTGCCCGCAGGCTCCTCAGCCTCTCATGCATGCCGCTCAACCCCCTGAGGCCCCTCAGGCCCATAGCCAATCACCTCACTTCAATCCTTTTGGACCCCTGAACCCTATTTGCTGACGATCCAGCCAGTTTACCCCCCCCCCCACACACACACGCACCCACGCACTACCGCACGCACCGATCCATGCTCCCCTTCACTACAGCATCCCCCTCACGCTTCCCCTTCCCACCTCCCCTCCCCTCCCCCCTTAACCCTCCATTCTCGCCCCCCCCTCCCCCCTTACCTCTCCCTGTCGGCCTGCGGCCAGTGCAGCGCCCCCAGCGCGCCCTCCAGCTCAGCGCGCAGCCGGCCCGCGTAGTCCGCCGCCACGTCAGCATTGTTGAGCGCCACGCAGTGCTCCAGCGCAGGGCCCGGAAGGGGG
>BDDA01000444.1:60189-82744 GCA_001662385.1 Chlamydomonas asymmetrica | reverse complement strand
GGGGGGGGGGGGGGGGGGGGGGGGGGGGGGGGGGGGGGGGGGGGGGGGGGGGGGGGGGGGGGGGGGGGGGGGGGGGGGGGGGGGGGGGGGGGGGGGGGGTAAACGGTGTCAGCATGTGCCTGCAGAGCAGCTGGAGCGCTACTTCGCACAAAAGGACACCACAGCGCACAGCAGCGTAAAATTGAAGATGCAGCGCACGTCAGCGGTTGCTGCCCTTAGGTGCTGGCGCGTCCGTGCAATCGTGCATGCAGGCAAGGGCTGTCACGTGGCTCGTCCGTGCATGCAGGCAAGGGCTGTCACGTGTGTGCAAGCTCTCACATGCTCACGTATGCTCACATGTGCCTGCCACCTGTGTGTAGGTGTAGGTTTAGGTGTGCAGCGTGCTGCATGGCCAAGCCTGCAGTGACAGTGCTGCACCTTGTCATGGCCCGCGCACGCCTGCGCACCTCTTGTTGGTGCGGGTGCTGCTGTTCTCCATAAGCCAGGGGCGCTGTTGACGGCGCCACAGCAGCGTGTCGATGAACATTTTGTGCGCGCGTTCTGCATGGCAGCACTCAACCGGCAGGAACAGGAAGCAGTCTGAAGGGCGAACTGCAGGTGCATGTGGCATGGCGTGGCGTGAACCCTTCGTGCAAGGCAGTCCACGAGTATGAACGCAAGGTGTAGGAATGCAGGTGGTGTGGGTGTATTGAAGTGTAGGTGTGGACGACTCAACGGGTAGTCAGTGTTGCACAGGCTGACCGAGTCACGACACGGCCAGGCGATAAGTCAGAAACAACCAGCCCCTTACCCAGGTGGTGGTCACGTGCGCGCAGGTAGCGCAGCAGCATTAGGTCGGTGCAGTATTGTTTGTCTTCAAGGTGTTGCAGCACGCCCTCGTTGATGAGCGCGTCGCGGAAGGTAGCAACCTGGTGCAGCTCCTCCGGGGTTGCCACAAGCTGCGACAGGTCCCAGGCATCCTTAGCTGTGGTTCCGAAGGTATCACGGTATTTTGATAGAGCATTCTGTTGTTTCGTGGTCAGGCGAGCGCAGACTGCGTGTGCGTGACACACAGTGGACATGCCGATCAGGATTGTTGGTACGGCAAGAGGGGGACAGCGTTTGTTTGTTAAAATGTAAGATGTACTTACTGCAAACTTTAGGGTCATCCAGGTGACTGAAGGCTTCCCTGAACTCTTGTAGGACTTGTGTTTGTGCGGCATCAGTGGTCGAAGGGCCTATGGCCAACCTACTCTCAACGGGTTGCGTGGCAGTCGCCGGCGGGTGCGACATAGCTGCAGGATACTGCAAACACTAATGCCAGCGCGGTGTGGTCGCGTGAAGTTGCATTTGTGGTGACTGATTAGAACTAGGTTAGCGGTGCTAGTTCAGCTGGTTTAGCAGCGCTAGAAACAAACAACACACCTGGACGGCAATGAGAGAGGTAATGCTTTAGAAGGTGCATGAAGTATGTGATTGACTTTAGGTTGTATGCTTACAGGCCAACTTACCCACTGCGAAACTGCGAGGGGATGCACAGCGGTACGCACCACCCATGCTTCATGCTGCCGGGCCAAAAGCCTGTTCCTGCGAACCTGTGATACTAAACACTGTAGGGTAGACCCATCAGGACTGCACACAAGCCAGTTTTAAGAGCCTTAGTTACACATTCCTACCCTAAATAGGTCCGGAATGGTTTGCCTTCTGGGTTGGGTCTGGGCGGGAGAGCAGGCTCAATAGGTCCGTGCACGTTAGACTTCAGCGCCCTGACCGCTTCAACCGGGCGAATCTTCTGCATCTATACTGCGTGTGTCAGTCGGTTTCTGTTGTCGCCAGCGCCAGCTTTGACTGAATCAACCTGGACCGGAATCAACAGCTCCTCTGCACTTCGCGAGTCGTTCAAGCCAAGCCCGAGGCCTTGCAGGCTGAACTAACGCGTTCAATAGCGTGCTGTTACTCCTTGTACCCCCGAGCCACGACAGCCTTGGGTGGAACGTCGTTTGGAGGGCAGAGATGCACGACACCAGTCCGAATCCCGCCAATGTAGGCTTACTGGGGAGAAAGCATTCGCCGTGGACCGCTGGTCGGGAGAGGAAGAAGACAAAGGCAGTTGACAGCTCTCCGGAGCACGAAGCGCCCCTGTATGAAGAAGTGGAAGGGCAGGACCAAGGCAAGACCCCCGGAAGTTGCTCGCCCTCAAGTGATACAACTTCCTTCACCGTGTCGTCTGTCCTGTGTCCAACTAATGACTTGTTCTTGGGCTCAGTGGCGCTTGCTGTGACGAGCGTTGGCCGCTCTCACGCTGTTGCGTGACAAGCGGTTACGGCTGCGTTCGGCCCCGAGCGTGCCCGACCAATCATTCACCCTTCTCTCGTCTGAATGGCTTGTGCTGCTATGCAGAGATGTCCGAAGACGCCGTGGTTGTGCTTGAGCAGTTGTGCGGCCTGAATTTTCAGAATATGGTACCTGCAGCGGGCAACCATAGCCAGGGGCTGCCGCGAGCGTTGTCCGCTCCCCTCAGCCGTCTTCCAGCTGGCTCTGATGGTGAGGTGCTTGTTGTAGCCCCTGCACCTGGCAGGTGTTGCATCTTGCCCGTTGGGACTTGGGCCTTGAGACCACAATCAAACTGGAATACAGCGGTACCACTGAGCCAAGGCCAAAGGGCGCACAGCACCTGAAAGACTGGAAGCACCTGAAACTGGTGGGGCTGCCTGACAATAGGTGTGCACTGCTGTGCCGCCACAATTCGTATGGCAATCAAACGTTTGACTTGCGGTCGCGGTGCTGCGCTTTTCCCTGCCGCTCAGGTTGCCAAGTTGCTGCACCACCACAGAGGCGCAAAGTTTTTGGTGTTCGCAGTGGCCCGAGGCCGGACGACCCGCGTGTGCTGTCCTTCCCCTGTGGCCACCCTACGCCGGCCATAGGCGATGTCGACGTGACGGGCAGCTGTAGCGCAGCCCAGCCAGTGGGCTGCGGCTTCACCACAGAGAGTGCCACCATATATCAGGACGTCTGCCCCGCTGACCGCTTGGCATCACGCTGCTTGTGAGTCGACGCGTCTGCTGTTGCGTCGTTTGTTGCGGTTTTGAGGCGGCTCCGAAACCAAGGCGTTTGGATTGTGTTTTCTCCTGCGTGCCGCCGTTTCTGCGTTACACGACCCCAACTGCATACATGCAGCACCCCTAACGCACCTGTGGCTGATTGAACCCTGCTGCCCATGTTCCACCATGCTTGGCCATGTCAGGCTACCCAGGTATGAGTTTGGCAAGCCTTCGGGGATGGCCACCGCTGCTTCCTGCACACCTGACGCCACCACCACCACTGCCGCTGCTGCTGGGACTGAGGCTGGGACTGAGGCTGGGGGTGGCGTCGCGGTTTCTCGCGCGGTGCTTCGCCCCTTGCAGGCGTCCTGCGTGTGGGGCCTGCAGCAGCAGCAGCAGCAGGTGAGGGGATGGCGGGGTGGTGGGGGGGTGGGAGTGAGGGGCCGCCAGCTGGCATCCGGAGCGCCCTGCCTGTGTGTCATTCAGGTGTGGCCTTGTGGTGCATGGCGATGCCTGCCGCTGCGGCGGTGGACTTGGTGAGTTCTGCATGCTCTTGTTGGATCGTCCTGCATCGAGAGACGCAAACACTCAGTGCATACGGCCAGCGAAGAGCCAACTCCAGTCCTCCACTAATGCTGCGGTATGATGGCGTGCTTGAATGCATGCAGGCTGGGGACAGCCCTGAGCTCAAGGCCAAGCAATGCTACCGCAACAGCGGTGCTGACGCCCGCACAGGTGCAGGTGCCTCCTGCGTCACCGGCAACGCCTCAGAGAACGCTGTCCACCCAACACACCCTGGTCACCCCTACCTCTGCCACCCTCACCCCCACACCCACTCCCGCCCGGCGCTGAGCGACTCGGCCGAGACCATCCATTGCGCTGCCCGCCAGTGGCCCGGCGTGCTGCAGTGGCACAGCCAAGGCGACAACGACTTTGGAAGCAGCGGGAGCGCGCGCCAGAGCCTGAGCCTCAGCCCCGACCAGCTGCAGCTCTACCTGGAGCACCAGGGCCAGGGGGCGCAGGGCCTGCCTGCAGCCGCCCCAGCAGCCGCCGCCGTATGCGTAGTAGCGCCCCACCACACCACCTGCTCAGCCTTTGCACGCTCACAGGGGCCCACTCACCTGCTGGCCAACCCGGGGCAGCTGCTGCAGCAGCAGCAGCAGCAGCAGCAGCAGCAGCAGAGGTGTGGCGCGCTGCCGGGCACCACCGCCACCAACGCCGCCGCCTCCCGCTGCAGCTCATCACCGCTGCCATGCCTCCAGGCGGTGTCAGGCCTATCAACGTCTATTCCCAACGGCACTGCTGGCGTGAATCCTCCGCAGCAGCTGGGCGTGTCAGGCCTGTCCCAGCCTGATATGGCTGTGCACGCCGCCTGCACCCAGGAGCACGCCAGCGCGCTGCGCGCCCCTTCCCACCTGCAGCGCCTGCCGTCTCATTGTGGTGTGGCTGACTCTGCCGAGGACCTCCAGCTACACGCAGCGCTGGTGGGCCCACAGAGCGCAGGCGGCCCTGGCTGCAACACTGCTGGGGGCGCAGGGACTGGGACCGGCATGGATGAGAGCGCGGAGTGGCTGAGCACCAGCCAGCAGGTGCGGCGCCTTGGTCTTCTCCTGCGCGCATGTGACCTTGACTATAGCGCCATGTGCATGCCTTGGCGTGCGTTCTATTGTGCGTGACCACAAGAGTCTGGGATTGGGACCTGGCCTGGCTCGTTGGATTGCACACCAAGATACTCTCTTAACCCTGGTTGCGCTGCCCTTGCCCTGCTGCCCACCGCCTCAGTCCTCCCACCTCACCCCAACCAGCGTGCATGAACATACCAGTCGGATTGCATGCATGTCACATCCCCAAACCTATCCATCTGCCTCGCCCCCTGTTGACACCCTCCCCTCCCCGCTGGCCCCCCCCATCCCCCCCCCCTCCGCTCTGGCCGCCGCCAGGACCCGCGTGACCCTGCCAGCTACGCGCAGTGGAGCCTGAGCCACCTGCAGCGCGCGCGCGCCCCGGGCGGCAACACGGACCAGGACCCCTACGCGCGCTACGTACGCACAGCCCGCAGCAACATCACCCTGCCCCCCGGCATGCAGCAGCAGCAGCAGCAGCAGCAGCAGCAGGTACATACAGCAATGCCGCAACACGACGAGGCGTTCAGCAGTACAAGCCTAGGGGCTGGCCTTAGCCTGCCTGCAGTTGCGCCGTCGCGCTTCCGGCCATCCCTGGACATCGGCCACGCGCGCAGCTGCTTGCCAGACCTCGCAGCTGGGGGGATGGGCGAATACTTGCAGCGTCCCCACGTCCATCATTCCCACCACCACCACCATGAAGCTGTGCTGGACAGCGACGATGGCGTGTTTGCGGATGATGACGAAGACGTCACCGACGCATGCCACATGGCGCATGACGATGACGATGATGAGCAGCCAGCGCAGGAGGAGCAGGAGGAGGAGGCTGTGCCGCCATACGGCCAGCCTCATGGCCACCGCAACGCAACGCTCACTGGGCTGGGCAACGAGGGCCGTCGCGGCAGTGGCGGGCGGCTGAGCGGCGTGCCTTGGCGCGGTGGTGCTGGCGGTGCTGGTGGCTGCAGGGGCAGGGGGGGCCGCACCCCCCACAGCGCTGGCGGCACACCGCCCGGCAGCGCCAGCAGACTGCGAGGGGTGCGCAAGTAAGTAGGGCCCTTACTCGCCTGCATGGTGCTGCCTGGCCCTGAGGTGGGGTTGGAGTGGGGGGGGGCGGTGGGGGGTGGGGGAATCCAGCATCATGCATGTTGTGCCTGCTGCATTGCATGATGTTGGAGGAGGCCCGACCTGCACACATGTGAGGTTGCAGTTCTGTGCCAAGGGTGTTGTGTGCTAAGGCGTGGTATGTGCTGTGCCCTCCTGCACCCCCATCTCCGCCTGCTGCAGGCAGCGATGGGCCCTGCACTGTGGCGGTCTCGCCGCCAGCGCTGACGGTGGTGGCGAGGCGCTCCTGTTGGCACGCGTCAGCGCAGCGCGCGGCAGTCGCGCCCGGCGCCACAGTGTCAGCCACGCTCAGGCGCTCTCGCTCTCGCTGGCTGACAGCCTGGTGCTTGCCGAGTGCGCCGCCGTGATGCAACACGACGCGGGCGCTGGTGGCGCCTCCAGCGTGCGCCGGCTGCTGTCGGACCCGCTGCGCAGCTCCCGCCCTGCCTCGCCCTCCTGCCAGCTGATGGCGGTGGGGCACAGCGGTGGGCACATGCTGGACGAGCATGATGCCTGCTGCGGTGACGAGGACCATGGACTGGACGCTGATCAGGGGGGTGACGATGGCGACGATGGTGGCGCTGAGGGTGCGCTGCTGGTGTCGTGGCGTGAGCGCCTGTTGGCGGGGGGCGCTGCTGCGGCTGCAGCCGCCAGCAAGGGCCTGCAGGGCGCTGCCGGCGGCCACAGGCATGGCGGTGGGGGTGGCGGTGATGCAAGCACGGCAGTCGCGCTTGGCGGCGGCGGCGGCGGCGGTGGTCCTGGTGCTGACGGCGTGCTGGACGGTCTGATGGACTACGAGGGTGAGACCTGAGCGCTGAGCGCTGAGCGCTGTGATACCAGTCCATGCACAGCGCCATGCACAGCGCCATGGTGCTAGGTAAGCGCCTCACGCAGCGCTGCTGGGGGCCTTGGTGTGTGGCTGACCAACGGGAGTGGAGCATGTCGGCCTGGCAGTTGGCGGTTGTGTTGTTGTTGTCCAGCCATGTTGGTATGCCCGAGGGACCTGCCAGTGCAGGCCTCGGGGGGCCCTCCTGCACCATGCACTTATTCCTGACCTGGCTGCACTGGTCCTTGCTGCCTGCGCCTGGTCCTGCCATGTCCTTACCTGCACTCATGCTTGCCCTCATGCCTGACCCCTGACCCTGCAGACCCAGAGGCAGAGTATGCCACGCCCCCGCACACGCCCCTGCGCGGACCTGGGCCCAGCAACCACCACCACCTCACCGCCACCACCACCCAGCAGCAGCGATACGCCGTCAGCAGGCCACGGCGCAGCGCGGCGTCTAAAGCCTCTGCTGGTGGCGGCAAGGCAGCCGCCCAGGCGGGTGCTGCTGATGGTTCAGGCACGATGATGTGCGAGGAGGACGATGCTGCAGCTGACGGCAGCAGCAGCAGGCGCACGACGGCCTCCCCCAGGCCACCGCAGCACTCCCACCCCAGCCGCTCCCGCCACGCCATGCGCCACAGCACCAGCGGCGGCAGCTCACCGCATGGCCATGACGAGCACGATGATGGCGATGGTGATGACGTTGTGTGTGCGCCCGACCAGGGTGCACGTGTGCGCACGTCACCGCACCCCAACGCGTACCATCATCGCTGCCACCACCACCATGACCCTGATGGTGCCCATGACGGGGATGACGAAGACGATGATGGTGAGGGCGATGCTGATGCTGCCTCTGCGGATGATGATGATGAGGATGCCACCATGGCCATGCACGCACACGGCTTTGCCAGCAAGCTGCGACAAAGCACGCACCGCAGCGTTGGCGGCGGCAACAGCAGCAAACATGAGCAGGGGTCAGCGGCAGGCCTTGGTGCCATCAGCCACCGTGGCGGTGGCTGCTTTGCACACGTCGTCAGCAGCATCGAGCGCATGCGTGGCGGCGCGCGTGGCAGGAGCGGTGGCAGCAGGGGCGGTGGTGGTGGTGGCCAGGAGGAGAGCGCAGACGCGTGCGCTGAGCTCATGGAGTGGAATCACCACCACCACCACCACGGTCAGGGCGGACCAGGACCGGCCACTAGCCACCTGCACATGAGCTACGGTGCCGCCCCCACAGGGCGCAGCCTGTTTGGCGCAGCAGCACCCACAGAGGCCGAGGCTGGCGATGATGACGGGCAGCTGATACTCGGCCGCAATGTTTCGTCCCCAGATAACGATGGTGGCGATGATGACTGCTTTGGCATGGGCTTGCGGCGGGTGGGTGTACGGCTGCAGCTGCGTGACCGCCTGGGCCACCGGCCTGCGCAGCACTGCTGGGGGGGCGAGGATGGCGCTGGCGGTGGTGATGAGCTCGACGCGCCGTGTGATGCGTTCCTGCCTGTGGAGTGCCTCAGCAGCCTTGCGGAGTTCCACCAGCAGCTGTCACTGGTGAGTGAGACCAGGGGGACTGCTGGGGGGCAGGGGGGTGAGCAAGGTGGGGCTGGTATATGCAGCAGGTGGCGAGGTCCTCTGGCGAACAGTGTGAGTGTGCACACTGAATTGATACGATAGTGGCGTATAATCGGTTGGGACTCAGCAGTTAGCACGTGTCTGTGCATGTGCCTGCTGTCTTGGTCTTTGGCAGTGATTCCCCATGTAATCTGTGCGGTCTCTTTGCCAACTTGCTGCCGTGGTCGTCGTGTAAGTGGCCCCTCCGCCCCGCCATGCCTGCCTGCCTGCCGTGTGCCCACTCCATTCACTGCGCGTGCAGGCCGCTGCGCAGGGCCAGCGTGACCACGCGGACCGGCTGTGGTGTGCGCTGCAGTGCAGCGGCGACATCACCCCCACCGCCACCACCCTCAACCTGCTGCTCAAGTGAGTGGCGACTGACCATACCATAGTATGACAGTGGCCCCTGATGCGTTTGGCGACCCTGATTCACCACCACAACCATTGACTGCCAACCAGCGGACAGACACGCATGCATGCACACACGCAGGGAGGGAGGGAGGGAGGGCTGCTGAGAGCAGCTGCGCCTGCTGCATGCGTGTACGTGCATGCATCACACTCACAGTACTACTGTGACCGTCACGGACGTACATGAATTGCAAGCATGCATGGCACCGTGCGTGTGCGCAGGTGCTTGTCGCGCAGCGCCGCCCACCCTGACGAGGCGGAGCGCCTGGCGGCTGAGGTGTGTGCGGCAGGCGGGCTGGCGCTGCCGGGCAGCAGCAGGCGGCTGCTGGACGAGATCGCGCAGCGCTACGAGCAGCTCACCGCACCACCACACCACTGATGC
Source organism: Chlamydomonas asymmetrica (assembly GCA_001662385.1). Lineage (NCBI taxonomy): Eukaryota > Viridiplantae > Chlorophyta > Chlorophyceae > Chlamydomonadales > Chlamydomonadaceae > Chlamydomonas > Chlamydomonas asymmetrica. The sequence goes on along the minus strand of BDDA01000444.1, from coordinate 73,780 downwards.
GGACCGACACGGACGGACGGACAGCATGCGTGTCCGGCGCCTGGCGCAGTCGGGCAGGCAGACATGTGTGTGTTTATGTGTGCCGGTATGTAAGCGCAGTGGTGACGTGGTGACGTGGCCAGGTTGCGATGCGCTGCCTTACTAGGTAGTGTGCTATTGCTGTTGGCGCTCGTTGCCGCACGCGCTGTCGTGTATCATAGGGTGTGTGTCCCTACGCTTGGCGTGCGCCGGCTACAGCCCGTCATGCTCAGCAAATATCGCGCTACACCATGCAGGCATGACTCTGGCGCCTCTCTGAGCCCCTGTGCATTTTTGGCATCCCGTTCCAGTTGAAACAGACATCGTGCCGAAGTCAGCAGCGATGCTGACGGTGCCATCACCCCCTCACCCCTTGCGCTCCTCTCTCAAACCACCTGAACTGTACACACCACTCCTCACCTCCTGGCGCCATGCCTAGCGCGGAAAGTGCGCCAGGGCTATGCGCACGCTTGCCGCCGTGGGCCTCGCTACTCCCTCCCATGCCTTCCTTGCCTCCCATATGCCTTCACTTGCTGCCTCAAGCGCGCCTCTCATCTTGACTGCACACCACACTCCCACACAATTTTATCCACCGCACACGCTCCACCCGTCCACCCCTCTAGCGCCCGCCCTCAACCTACCCAGCCGCGCACTGCGTCTTGCACTACTACCCTCTTCTGTGGGATGACCACCCATGAGGCAAACACAGGAGGCGCATTGCATGCTGCAACACGTCCTTTCCCGTCCGCATAGGGCACACACACACACACAATCACGCTCGCCCAACCCGCCTCCTGCGAGCCTCCACACACAGTGTGTACGATGTGCATTGTGTGGCGCACATGGATTGTGCGTGCACGCACGTGTATGTGCGTGTGCATGCCATGCAACGCCCCCTTGCGGCCCCTCCCTCGTTCTTGTTGGTCTTACTGTTGGGCACAACGGCTTGACCTTTTGGGCATGTGGGCAACAGAAGCACTGCTTACGAGCCTTGGCACAACCTCCTGCCTGGCCTGGCCTGGCCTGCCTGCGCCCGTGCAGCTCAGCTCAGCTGCGCTCAACACACCTCTGCGCGCCCTCCTGATGCCCCCTTATGGTGGTGAGGTGCAGCAGAGAGGGCCCAGGCGCGGTTGCATAGAGCCTGCTGCTGCTGCTGCTGCTACCAGATGATGTCAAGTGCTCCGCCATGTTGCGTGTCAGGACTTTAAAGCAAGCGGCGATGCTGCTGCCCACCCATACGCGTGTCAGCATATATATGCTACGTACGGGTGCACGCACATGAGCCTGCCTGTCTGCCTGCCTACAGTACACATTCATCCAGTTGCCGCTGATGGTCGGGAGCCTGTGCTGCAGCCGCTGCTGCTGCTGCTGGTTGTGCGCCTCTGACCCCCCCTCAACCCCTCCCCCCTCTCATATTGCCTGAGCGTGTGTTGTGCAGTAAGGGCGCTGGCTGTGACCATGGTGCTGGCGGAGAGATACCATTCATTTGACTGTACTTACATAATGCCATATAACTGAACGCCTTACCGTGATCAGCGGGTTTGATGCATTCGGTGCCTCATTTTCGACACCCCTATTCTTGACATTAATGACTGCGGACGTAATTACCTTGTTTCACATGCATCATGCATGCATCCTACCACATGACCATGATGCATCAGCATTGCTGTGTCGGTGTGGCGTGGCATGGGGCGGCCAGCACCTGCTGGCTGTCAGTGCCAGTGCATGCCCCTCAACTGCTTCTCATCTGCCCCTCACCTGCACCTGCAGGCAAGCAGGCCCGATGAAATCATGCTGCTTGCGGCTGCGGTGTTGGTCAGCACCTGCATGCACAGGCAGGATAGGCGTGCGTGCGTGAGTGTGATTCGTAAGCACATGTTGAGGGAGAGTGCTTATTCTCAATTGTGCTCAGCCCTGCTTGTTGCCACCCTCATCACTCGCGCCGGCGCTGAACGTACCCCGATTCTGTTGGCACATATGGACCAGTGACGACGCACACCTTCACTGACCCCCCCTCGCTGCTGGCTTTGCAGCATACCGGCACTGAAGTCTGAACATAGCAAACACCCCCACTTAGTATTGATTGATGTTGTTGCGCGCATGGCTCTCCGCGTCGTGCGCAGCAGCAGTGGCAAGCACCTGCTTGTACCCATACGTGTGCGCGTTTACGCCTAGGTGCAGCCTGTTGCTGCTGCGGGGGAACATGGGTGGGTGACAAGCAGTTGTCCTTGTTGCGGAGTGCTGAACGTTAGGGAGCTTGCCCGACCCTTTAAACAGGCTGTGGGCCTGATGCTAGTCTGCAGCACGCTGTAAATGACAACAACTCGACAAGCTTCTGCTTTACCTAATTGCAGGCCAAACGTTGTTGTGTTGTCCGGTGGCTGCTTTACTGCAACTTATTGGGGTGTGAGCAGGAGTTTCAGTGTGCCCAGTGGCATCCGGAGTACGTCACACTAACTCTCACACACTCACACATCACGTGTCCTGTCGCACACTTGCATCGCTGTGCCGGGCTTGCTTATATCAGCAGTGCGTGCCCACTGCCCACAAATGTATGAAATACGTCAGAAGCGCAAATGGAGAAGCGCCAATGAAGCAGCCAACATCCTCCTCAGCTTGGTGGCGGATCTATCCGCACCCCTCCCAGGTGTTGCTCGTGCGGGTCCTGTCCTTCCACACAACCAGTTGCGAAGATGCTTCATAAAAGTAAAAGCGGCTGGTGTCTGCCCACAGATGTTACACGTCGCAAGTGAAGTCTTGCAAGCGATGATAGCAACAAGGCAGTGCAGTGATGCGCTGCCCCTTCACTACTGCTGGATGTAGGGCTGCACAAGCACAAACAAACTCCAGGCTGTGCATATCAGACCAGTGAGTGGCTTCATTCCCACCTGATTTGCCTGACCTTTGTAGTTTCCTCCAAAACAGGTGTGTGATGAACGAACGGCTCACGGTCTCGCCAGGCGTACTAAAAAACAGCAAAACTGACCAAAACTTGGAACCTGTGAATGCTGTGGAACCTTCGTATCAGGTTTACTGAGCTATCACTATCAAACAATAGGTAATAACAATATCAGGCACTGTCCAGGTGCTCACCCCAGTTCACAGTCCCGTATTGCCACGTGCAAGTTGTTTGTGCCTGGCTGCCAGTCCGATGCTCAGGTTCAGCTGCGTCCATAGTTCACACTGAAGGGAGCTTCCTAACACTCTGGCTAAGTTAAGGCTCTGGCTTTCAGGCCAGCACCTGCCTGCCTGCCTGCCTGCTGCTCCTGCGGTCGCCCGTGTGTTGGTTCAAGCCGTTACGCTGTGGGCCACAGGTAAAATGCGCAAATGTTTCCGATATTGCCTTTAATCATCGTTGCCATCCTGGCGTCCCTCTGCCTTTCTGCGCATGCATGGCCCCATCGTGCTCCCTGCTGCCCATTGGTAGCCAGCTGGCAGCTAATGCCCAGCAGGAAACAACCATGGAGTTTCAGGCTGCTTGACGGACTGCTGCAACCAATAATGGCTTCCTACACATGCCAATTCTGGCAACAGCAGCTGCAGCAGCTGCACACGCTGCCTCGTCACTGCTGCCCGTGCGTGCTTTGGTTTATTGCACAGCAGCCAGCGGGCTGCTGGAATGCGACGCAGGCTACAACTTGTAGTGCTGGTTCTTGTGCTGCAAATTCCGCAGGTTATCAAACGGTGCCAGCTAACCTGTGGTTCTCCTGACATCCCCACATAGCCATCATCAGCCGTGCTGCAACTGGCAGTGACGTGGCAGCACAGTCAACGAAGACAGGACGACAGCGGCGCTCATATCCACTCATCACCACGTGTGTCAGATACACAACGCTACAAAATGTTTACTGCAAGCACGTTCAGGTCTCCTCCGGCAACGCTGATCGCGGTGTTGGCGCTGCTGCTGTGCCTGCTCACGCCTCAGGCGGCGCATGGTTACCCTGCTAACGTGGTCGTGGTAGGCCTCACGTACCTGTGCCCCACGAACATGTCAACCCACGTCACCATGAAAGACGTGGCACTGCCGCCAAACTCCTCCTTTCCCATCAACATGGACGCGGGCGTGGTCGACCCTGCCGCCCTGGCCCAACCGTACGTGTCAGTGTACAGCAGCGGCAGCGGCTCCAACGTGCGAGTCGACCTGGCCGACCAGAGCGACTGGGCCAAGCTGGCTAGCAAGGGCTTCTACCTGCTGTTCCACCGCACCGGCCTGAATGTCACGCGCCAGCGCATCACAAGCGATATTGTGGTGACCTCCCCTATCCAAGTCACCTTCAACCGCACCACCCTCAAAGTGACGGTGGAGTTCCAGTACTCTGGCGGCCGCATGGGGCTGTGCAGTGACGATATGAGTGAGGCGGCGGGGGTGGCATGGCTCATTGTGCGAATGGGCGGCTGGACCGACGACCGTACCGTCAAGTTTGCAGTGGACCAGCCGGCCGGTGAGGTGGTGGTGGTCAGCCGCAAGCCGCTCACCCGCATCGATGTCGCCGCTGCATCGACACTGCAGGTGTACGCCGACCGCCTGACACCGCAACCTGCCAACCTGACAGCCACCGGCCCCACCTATGGCGTGGCACCCCGCCCTGCTGCGGTGTATCGCTGGCGCCTGCCGCCCAACCTGGCTAGGGGGGACTGGCTGACTGTCGGGCTGACCTACAGCCTGGCAGCAGCAGCAGCGGGCAGCAGCAGCCCCCGCTACTCCACCAAGACCAGCCGGACCATCATCAACCCCGCCACATACGCCACGGCCTATGTTGACCCGCGCATTAACGGCTCCTACGCTATCACCGTCAGCCCCTGTGAGGCGCCGGGCCGTTCCACCATGGTGCGCTTCACCGTCAACAACGGCACCACCCGCGTGCTGCCCTCAGGGCCGCTCATGCCGGTGGCGGGCGGTGGCGTGGGCGCCACCCGCAGCTGCGGCGTGCTGGTGGGCGGCGTGCATGCGGGGGGCGTGGTGTCGTGGCGCCTGAGCATCTTGCAGGACGGCAAGACGTACAAGACACGCTACTTCAGCTCTGTACACAAGTAGTACCGTAATGATGACAATGACGTTCAAGCAGAATCTAAGTACCGATGCTGCCACTGCATTGAGCGCATGCTTGTGTTGCACGAGATCTATATTTTGGTACGACTCACCAATCTTGTGCAACACTGTTGTTTTGCGACACCTGACGTACCCTTTCCCTACCAAAACCCTGAAATGCCAAACAGTCAAAATGCAAAATTCTCTGCTTCGGACAGTATGCTCACCAACCATAAGCAATCAATGACTCGTAGCGGGATGGTAGCTGTCTGTGGGTGCCGGTGCGGGTACCGGTGGCCACGTACGTGCGTGTGTATAATCACACGCGGCTAGCTGTGAACCTGCCTGCCTGTGACATATGCCAGCCACCTGCAAGGCTGCGGGCACTGCGCCCTGGCGCGTGCGGCTGACTGGGCCAGCGTCACAAGCATCACCAAGCATTACATAAGAACACCAAGCATCAGGACACATAAGGGCGTACATGGTTCTGGTACGCATTCTGGTATTCGGTATGGCTGCCACGTATGACAGCAGTCCTGCATGGCAAAAGCATTCGCCACTGATGCACGGCCATAACCATGCTGTAATGGTCTCACATGCGCGCCTGGTGTGTCCGATACAATATGGCAACAAGCGCGTGCTGGACCGTCAGGCCACCTCAGCCAGTGCAGGTAGCGATGACGCTTGTGGGTGCCACGCTGTGGGGCTGAGCGGTATGCCGCTTGGCGCTGCATCGCTTCATGAGCAGTCAGCATCAGCAGCAGCAGTGGACCAGCGCTGCAGTCTGCGGCAGTACCCGGAGGTGACGACGGTGTGTCGGTGGTGGCGGTGAGGGTGGGGGTGCTGGGCAGCAATGCGGCGTTGGACACCGCACTGGCCGAGCTGTCGCTGCAGAGCAATGCCCGCAGCGTGCTGAGCCCTAGCTGCTGGGAAGGGCGGAGCACTCTCTACTCCCGGCTGCACATGTGTGCTGACACATGGTATACCGGGATGTGCAGGCGGGCAGGCGGCATGTCCTCGTCGGGCCCCAGGCAGGCGCTGCATCACGTATGCGTGAGCGTCCGTGCGGGGAGGAGAATGAGGCGTATACTGGATGCAGTTGCGGGCCGCACCACATGCTAGCCCATGCATCACCCCTCCATCGCATGTGCATGCATGTGCACTGGCCGGGCAGGCGCAAGGCAAGCCAGGCCCTGCACGTGGGGGGCTGTCGGTGCCGCCGGTGCCCTTATGCAGCCCCACAGCAGCAGCATGCTGTGCAGGGTTGCGCAGGAGGATCACTGCAGGGCCAGCATGAGCCTGCCCGGCTGGCGCTGCATACAGCAGGCGAGAGTGATGACAGCAATGCCGGCCTGTGCTGCGCCGCATCACGCTATGGGATGCAGCGCATCAGCAGCTGCACCTGAAGTTCGCGCGCGACACGAGCAGGTGAGGCGCTGCACTGGTGGTGGTGGTGGCATGCAGAGCGGCTTGCACGGCCCCTCTACTTGCACCAAGCAACGCCGGCAGGCAGGTGGCGATCAGGGCGCAACACTACGCAGAGGCCCGCTATATCTGCAGCACCGGCAACGTCGATGCTGCAGGGCGTGCCCATCACATGCCAGCTGCAGTTCCCTTGCACGCGCCACACTGCATGCAGCCGCCAGCGCTTGACATTGGCAGCCGGTCCGCTCCTGCAGGCACTCCACTAGGCTGCATACGCTACGGGCGGGGCTCAGCCGTGGCCGCTGTGCGCTGCTGCTGCCGCTGCCGCTGCCGTCGCTGCGGCGCGGTGCCGTGAGGGCCGGGCGGCCGGCAGGCCCAGCGCCGCCGCGCGCTGCGCCACCATCCAGTCCAACACATCCAGCAGCTCCGGGGAGGGAAGCGACGACGCCGCCGCCCCGGACGCCGCTGATGCGCCTCCAGGCAGCGCGGCTGATGCGCCGCCGGCGCTGGCTGTGGGGGAAGACGTGTGCGTGTTGGCAGCAGCAGTGCCTGCAGGCCCTCCTGAGTTGAAGGCAGCGAAGCGGTAGCCGGAGCTAACGCCGCCTCCACCCCCGCTGCCGCAAGCAGTGTGCGTGGTGGTGGCAGCGGTGTCAGTACCGCCACTGGACACCTTGGCGGCTGTGGCGGCTGTGGCGGTGGCGTCCATGTAGACCGGTGCCGCGCCGGGCGGCGCCGCTGCGCTGCCCGCTGCTGCCGCCGCGCGCGTGTGTGGCGCCCAGCAGTCCAGCGCGCTGAGTGACATCACGCTGAGGCGGCCCGGGTGCAGGCGCTGCACGGGGGGAGGGGGGGGGGCAGCGGGTGATGATGGGGACATGCAGTGCGTTGTGACATGCGGTGGGTGGCAACAGCGGTGGGGTTGACAGGTGGGAGGTGAGGTACCCGCACGTGCATAGGGGATACTGCGTCAGGATGGCCCTCAGGCGGCTGAGCGGAGGAGTAGTAGGGCCATGCGGGGTGCTGCAGCCGCTGCTGAGCTGACGCACAGGTGATGCAGAGGCCTTTCGGTGGCCTCCCTGGCAGCACATGCTTGCCTGATGCTGCCAGCTGGCCACCAGCCGTTGTACGTAGCCTCCAAGGGCCTTCTCCATCTGTGATGCGCAGTACGCACCTCCCCCTTCCCTGCAGGGGAGGTCCCCCCCGTAACCCCCCACGCACCCCCTCACCCCCCCTGTACCTCACCTGCAGGTCCCCCAGCCCCATAGCCAGGTCCAGCTCAGGCAGTGACAGCTGCGCCTGGGCCGTGTCAGCCTTGGTGAACACCACGCACAACGGCTTACCGCCCAGGCGCGAGTCCTGCGCATGACAACGCACACACGCACGCACACATGGGTGGGTAGAACAAACTCGCATTGGCAACAGCATCACAGCAGTAGGATTCACACGAATTCACACCAGGCTGCTACGTTGGGGCTATAGCATGTTGGGGCTAGAGAGGGCATGATGAGACGCGCAGGAAGCAACAAGACCATGCGGTGGCTCAACCGGGTGGGCCAGGCGCTGTGATACTGCTGGCACGCATCACGTCACGCAAGCGGTGGGGCTCGACGTGCACCACCACAGGCGAGCCTCCCCAGGCGCGTAATAGCTCGCATGCAGCTACGCACGACAGGCAAGCGTACAGTAGTGAGGTGTACGTTATGGGCTGTAGGGCTGCAGGCGGTGCAGTGCAGGGCGACGCAGCGCTGCAAGCGCGTACACTCGTGAGCCAGGGGGCTCATCCATCCACGCCATCCCTACCGAGCGCAGGGTCCCTGCTGCCACTTCCTGGCTGCTGGCCCCTTCCTTGCCTCCATCCCTTCCTTTCTCCCCCCTCCCCCCTGCACTCACCCCTAGCAGGTCGTAGAGCTCCAGGATGGCGGGCGCCAGCGCCGCCGCATCCCCCAGGTCCATGCAGTACACCACCGCACAGCAGGTGGCGTAGTACTGCGGCCACAGCGTCAGCATAGCGCCGCCCACCTCCCTGCGCACAGCATAGCACGACCAGCACGATTGCGCTATGCGAGCAGGGACACGCCCTGTGCCCGACAAGCCACACGCACTCACAACCAAGTCCTGGGAGTGACGTGCCGCCCACTGTGGTGCATACCTGACATCAAGCGTTTTGAAGGGGGTGCCTTTGTCGCATGGGACAGCAAACACCTCTGTGCCCACAGTGCTGACCGTGTCCGCCGCAACGGGCGAGTAGGTTCCCTTGGCGTTAATGGCTGCGAGGACCACCGGTCAAAGGCAGCAGGACCATGTCAGAACGCCAGACGTCACAATAGTTAGAATACAGGCAAAAACCAAATACTGCAAGTACTCAGTCAGTGCATGCTCACCTGCAAGCCTGCGAGCAAGGACAGTCTTCCCACTGCCCTGTGAGCCCGCAACTCCATATAGAAACGTGTCAGCAAGGTTGATTACCAGCATGCGGTATGCTACCAAAACTCGCTTCACGCCCAAACCTGCCTCAAGGCCCAGCAGCAGTATTTCGGTGTCTCCCAAGCCCCCGCTGAAGGACTTCCTGCTGCGTCCACCGCAGCACAGGCGGTCCGCCATGTCCAGGAAAGTGTTCGCGTCCAAGGTCGCCAGCGTGGGGCGTTCACAGCAAAGGCTGCCTCAAGTGGAGCCAAACCTCTCTACAATGGAGATGACAAGCTTGTGGAATAGTTTCGGTGCCACCTTGCCTGACCATGTGAACGTGGGCGTTCAACCTTGACCACTAAGGCTGCAAACAAACAGCGTGCAAAAGCGGGCGACCTGCCACTGGTAGTAAACTGCACAATTTGTCGCTTGAAAGCAGCCTCTTGTTCATTCGTGGGCTGCCAGGTTAAACTTTTGGCATTTTGCTGACTGCGCCACATGGTATTGGGTCATCGTACGGGAAGTGTATCAATCCTGCAGCCATAGCTCTCACGCCAGGATCAATTCAGTCCAGCTGCCTCGCCTTATCAACACGCTCCATGAACCTCCTTCTGCCAGCAACTACTGCCACCAACACCATCAACCTACCGCGCTCAGTTGGTCGCTGTGTGGCAAGCCCTCTCTGTGCCCAAGCCCTGAACGTTCGCCTGCACCCTCAGCACTGGTAAGACAACAGCACCTCGGAGTGCATTTCCAGCTTTATTCCGCCATTCCTGCTGCCCGAAGCAGGACAGCAATGGCACCGTCCGTCGCACCCCCCTATCGCTGCCCACGCCCGCCCATCATTACTTGCCCGCCAGCCTTCATCGCCTGCCATTCACCGGGTTGCATGCATCACCGCCCCCGCCCTCCCGCGTTCATGATTGCACTGCCAGCCCCACAAGCTCGACCCACATCGACAAGAGGGACAAATTTGCATGCTGGGTCTGGCCTCCTCACTGCCAGCGAGCAGTGCTGCGGATGAGCCCATCAAGCCACTGCCACATGCAGGATACTACAATCACACATGCGCTACCAGCGCCATTCCAAAGCCGATGGGTTGTTTATGTGGCTGCGACACAGTAGTGTGTCTTACGTCGCAACGATGTTTGGTGGCGCAAGACATCCCATACGATAGCAGGTGCACAGGTCGTGAGATTTGCCATGGCCAGCAAGCAAGGGCATCACGTAGTATAGAGTGGTAGAGTGGGCCATCGCACGTACGGTAGTCACTGGCATTCCTGTGGGCAAACGCATGCGATGTTCACGACACAACGTGAAACATCCCTGCTGCAATGTACCACGTAACCTATGCCCAACTTCCCATTATCCACCGACACATCTGAGTACCTGCCTGGTTGCAAAACCTGTGCATGCATACGTGCAAATTCTCCCCAGGCGCCTGGTGGTGAACCAACACCTGACATCGGCTGCTCTATCTCCTGCAGGGCCTGCAGGGCCATGGCTGTGTGCTGTGCGCCTGCATCACCTTGTTGCTTGGTGTGTATGCCCTGCAGGCAGTCCGTGCCACCTCCACCCACGTGCTAGTGGCTGTGCGCGTCTCGCACCTGGGACTCACACACGCACAGGCGGCTGCCACGTGCGCCTCACCCTATTCCCGCCCGCTCCCTCTCCTCGATTGTTGTCTCTGAGCGGGTCACTTAAGTAACCAGCATGCTTTGGACAGTGATCGACCCCGATTCCGGTCTCGCCGCAATTTGAGCGGGCCCTTGACACAATGCGCGCTTGACACCATGCCCGCTGTGCAGGAACGTTGTTTTAGTTTACTTTTGCTCCCTGCTACTGCAATACAAACTTTGCCAGGTGCCATGTTCGTAGGGTAAGGCACTTGAACCCTGTCACTGGTGGCAACTCGACAGCCAAGCGCACTTGATGAGACGCTTTGCAACGGATCGACAGGGGTTAGAGACCTGCTATAGGCATTGCAAGGCACTTCGTATTCGAGCAGGTATGTGTATTGAGTTGCTGTGCGTGTCCAGTGTCGCGCACCGCATTCTGATTCCTATTGCTCGTCAGACCTCCCTGGCAAACTTTAGCAACATACATGTGTACGGCTTCTAGGTGGCTTGGCAGCAGCGAGTGGCAAACCAGCAAGGCAAATGCAGACACAGACCATTCATACCCCGCCCGTCACCTTCTCTGGCATCGGCAACGCACGAGACTTGGCAGAAGCTTTTCCAGCAATTCGTCCAGGTTGGTTGCACGGAATGATTGCTTGATTGACCTGCTTGTCAGTACAACTTCCAATGCTGTCAAAGTGCTTGGGTTGAGCAACACGTCATCATCGATGACTCGTCTTGGTATGTGAGAAGCGTTGACATGCTGCTGAAACAACAAGCAACACAAGCAACACAGGCAAACTCTGCGTGTTCCTGTAATGCGCATTGCCTTTGGCAGGCCTGCTGCTGCGATGCGCCAACCCTTCGGGCGCCACTCTCGAAACCACCACACTGCTGCTAGAGAAACTGGGCATTCGGCACCTGGTCAGTGTTGGCAAAAGCTACTGACGCTGCCAGACTGGTCCTGCATACACAACGTTTTGGGCAGCAAGTGCACGAGGCAGCGCTTGCCTTGACGTTGTTGTGTTGAGTGCACCTTCCACTCTAGAGTTGGGAGCCCTGTTCAAATTGCAACCATGTGCACACGCATAGTGACATGCACCCACACGCTCCTTGCAAGTGCTTGGCTCCACGTGCGGTGAATCAATGCATGTGAAGCAATGTGGGGCTTCGCCCGGCGGCGAGCCAACACACGCCGCAGCTTGTGCTCACATCTGAGTCTCTGAGTGACTGTGTGCCACTATCGTATGTGTGTTGGCGCTGGCGCTGGTGCTGGTGGTGTTGCAGATCGACCTGCGCAGTGAGGAGGAGGCTGCGGAGGACCCGCCCGGCTGCCCGCTCATGTCACGCACGCGCCTGCAGCGCTACCGCCGCGTGTACCCCTCCGCGCTCAGCTGGCGCCAGGTGGTGAGTGGCAACACACTGTGGTAGTCAGGCCACGGCATGCGCGACTAGGCTGGGCCGGGCTTGCACGAGGCCATATGGTGTGTGCAGCAGTGTGGTGTGCTCAACGTCCTTAACACTTCTGCCTGGCGTTGTTGCCCTCGCCCCGTTCCACACTTGCAGGTCCAACCTGCGCCTGCTGGTGAAGATTCGGGCGAGGCGAGTGTGTCAGGCAGCGATGGCCAGCGCAGCAGCAAGGACCATGCCGCCACCACCATGGCCTCAGGCTCTGGGCCCTTCAAGCAGCAGCAGCAGCAGGACGGCCAGCATGGCACCACCAGTGGCAACGGCAACGGCAACGGCAGCAGCGCTGAGCCTCAGGGCTCCACGCAAGAGAGCGGTGACCTGACGCCGGCCCACGCCAGCAGCAGCGGCCGCAACAGCGGTAGCAGCAGCGGGCGCAGCAGCCGCCAGGTGGTGCGGCACCAGGTGTCGTTGTTGGAGCGCGGCCGGTACTATGTGGCGTTGGCACAGAAGGTGATGAGCACTGCATTGCACTGCACTGCCTGGGCCCTGCCGCTCGTGCAGGGCTGGCGGCGGAGCGGCGCCCTGCTCTGGGCCCCCACCCCGGCCTGTGCACAGGGGTGTGAGGCATATGCCCGGGCGGCTAGCATGCGCAGATGGCATCACGTGATGCGGGAGGCTGGCAGTGTCCTCTGGTGGTGGCAGCAGCAACAGCAGCAGTTTGAGCCGGTTGACGCTGAGCTTGCCTTGAGCGACATGCAATGCACTGACCAGTACCATGAAATTCAACCTACCCAGTACCCACCATGATGCACACGCACAGCCATGCAATTATGCATTCACGATCAACCTATGACTGTCTTTCAAGATAACAATTGTGTGCATGGGCGGTTCCTTGGTCAATACCGGTCCCACTGTAACCCTGGCTGGTGGTGTGTTGCTCGTGGCTTATGTGGCTCGTGTGCGGTGTGCAGATCCCGGCCTCCACCACGGTGATGGCTCTGGCGTCAGCGCTGCGGAGCCGCGAGGCGGCGCGCCGCCACCTGCTGGTGCACGTCAACGCGGGGGGGCTGGCGCTGCTGTACCGCATCCTGCTGGACAGCGCGCAGCCAGAGATAGCCGCCGCCATGCACGTCATCACGGACGCGGTCGACCAGGAGCGCAGGTGGGTGCGGCTGGCGGCTGGCGGATGCACACACCTCACCACGCCACAGCGCATACGGAAGCCGTGCGGACACATGTGGTGTCTGGATGGATGGGAGTGTGTGCGGGGTTGATGTTGGTGCTCCGCATGCCAAGCGCTGTCATGTATGGCCAGGTGCTCACTTGCATGCCACTTCACTGCCATCACGCACGCATGCAGTCGCCTACGTAATGCAGAATCCTGCGCGTGTATGTTTGGCCCCCCTTCGTCGCACACCGTTTCTGCCGTTCGCTCCACAAAGCCCCACATACATGCTGCACGTGTTCTGACCTTGTGCACATGTACATTGTGCGTTGTGGTGTGCTTGCTCAAATCTGGCTGCCCATACCAGCCTCGTATGCAGCTGTTAATCACTGCTAACATGTGTGCATGTGTGTGTGCATGTGTGCGTGTGCACGTGTGCGTGTGTGTGGCACTTGGGCGTGTGTGCAGCCCTGTGTTGTTCTTCTGCAAGGCGGGGAAGGACCGCACGGGGCTGGTGGCGGC